>JALMLS010000474.1:0-138567 GCA_038496445.1 Trichosphaerium sp. ATCC 40318
TTTTACAATGATTAATTGTCCAAAAGAGGTCTAATGACGAGTGGATTATACAGACTCATTTTTCGAAGCAATGGGAACAGTTGAAACATATCAAAGCGGATCCACTTTACTTCATGAATTGCTCGATCGCTATTCAGTAAACTCAAAGGATGTACGTTATTGATTTCTTATTGTTATGAAAAAAGGATGAAGAACAAAAAACACGTGATTTACGCTATTTTTAGATAAAGAACGAACAAGAAGCTATGCAAATCCTCGGACCTGTATTGAGTCTAGAACCTAAATATGACAGTGCTCTGGCTGGTATGATAGAAGCCACTGAAATTCGTATTACTTACTCCATTCTCATTTTTTTCTTAGGAGGAATCCATGATATTTGTAACAGTACTGTACTACTTCTTTCAAAAGTAGGACAAAGAAACACAGAGTATTTTTCAGGAGGTAACTTTAACACAACCTTACAGTTTTCTAAAACGATTTAAGGCCTGGGGAATGACTTAACTCAGAAATTTTTATTATTTATGCTCAAGTGTACAGGTAAACCTCTCTCCTCGTAAATAATATAAATTAACGCTATTAGGTCATCCACATCGTCAGGTGAGGAAATAGAACTAAAACGATTGGCAAATCCCTAACATTTGTCGTAGATAGCTGACTTAACATTCGAGTTTTGGACAGCCTTACACAAACGTCATTTGAAAAAAGCTGCTGGGTATAAGCAAGTATACATTCAATTACTTCGTACATTACTGGGAAGTGTTGCCTATCCACCAAACTTCAACGGATGGCAAAGTATGTCATCAATATTGCAAACACATCGTCTCTTTTAGCTAACTTGTGTTATTAGTTCCAGAGCAGGAAGAATACTTCATACGCTTCCGTAAGTTAATCACCGAGCCTTTGAGGGCTTGTCAGCGTGCTATTGGAGAAGATTATTTTGCATTCTTAGAACAAGCTTTACGTGTACGCAGTACTGTCTTTGAACCGTTGTCTGCTTTGTTGCATGGTTACCAAGGTTACCAAGCCATCTTCTTTGCTTTTTTTGCGTTTATAGTTTGACAGAGGATATGGTGGATTAATACCTGAGGCTATCCTAGTGCTAGTTTTCATTACTAAACGATTGTAGGAAGTTACAACATGGCAACAAACTGAAGCTGCATATCTTCTTGCTGTTTCTGTTTCTAAAGATATTCCTGTTACTCAAATGAAAGTTGGTTCTTTTGTAGCACATGCATTACAGAGTCCTGGACATCCTCTTCTTCAAAAAACTGCGCTTGACTTGCTTGGTATTCGAGTTTTTTGATTTTGTTCTTTTTTTTTCATAGCAAGTTACTGACTGTTGTAGCCTCATACTCTGGTTGGTGTCAAAGAAATGGTGCCACGATGGTAAAACAGATTGTAGATTTCATAATGCCTTGCTTGTTACAGCAACACGTTACAGTACAACGTGAGTTTTTTAAGGATTGTAGTTTTTTTAATAGTCGTGTTAATTTTCTGGTAGATGCCGCTGCTTTAGCTCTAGCAGCTATTTGTAAATCATGCAAAGATATTCTCGTACAACATATAAACCCTATATTACGACAATATACACAAATAGCAAATAGAATTAGGGTACACACTGGGTTCTTTTATTCTTTAGTTTTTACCATTACTGTAAAATGTTTAACGGAGTGTAGAAAAAAGATAGAATCTTGGTCATTGAAGCATCAATTGTACTAATATATTGCCTTCAATATCAACAAATAGTTTTGGCACTCAAAGCGTTAAATGATCCTTCAGAGAAGCGTATAAAGCAGCTTCTTAGTATGCCAATGGTAAATTGTATTTTCTGTTCTTCTAACTAACCCTTTTTAAAGAACGATCAAACATGCCAAGCACTTGCAGACGAGTTGGATTGTATTGCTGCAGGTTTTGGGTACGCAAGAGATAAGCCATGTGGAGTTATCTACAAACAAACGATTATTATGCTAAGCTCTTTGTAGTGGCAAAAAATTGAACTCAAAGCATCCTCTTGTTGAAGAACTTCAAAGACTTTGGCCAACACTTCAAGCTGTTCAACTCAAATGGAAAGTTAAACAAGGAGCACCAGTTATTCAGGTAAGAGAAACTCTTTTCTTTGCTTATGTTTGTAGTGAGAACACCAAGTTAAATTTTAGAAGGTTATTAACATAAAACTTGTCTAGGCGCTTTATGGTTGCTATTCGAAGAGCTTGGAAACATGTAGTGGCATGTTTAAGCCTGTTTTGAATCCGCTTGTTAAGGAAACATTGACTTGCTTCAACAGTTATCCTTTCCCGTGTTGTTTAAATATAATCGCATCAGTAGTCGGTATGTACTTTCTGTTGCAAAATGTTCTACAACTTTTTTTTTTCTTTTTTTTTGACATTAAGTGTCTTAACACGTGTTTACCATCTTTTTTTACGACTAGATCGATTTGGAAAATCCAAAGATTTAGCTGGTGCTCTTAATGTATTAATGAAACAGTTGGTTACACATACGCTACAGCTTATTGGTAATCAAGAAGCCAGTACGAAGCAATCTATTTGTGTTTGAACTTTATTTTTTGTTTATCTTTGAACGTTTAGATATTCTGGCTCACTCTGAGCTTGTTGAGGCTTATTTCGGGTTACTAAGAACTACCACTAAAGTCTCAGTATCAATTTTAGTAAGTGATCAATCTCAACTCTCACTTGTCAATTCATCACTCGAGCTTGCTGTAAAGAGCTTGTACAGCAAAGGTACTAAAAAAAAAAACAAAAAAAAAGAGGAAATCTTTTCGAAGATTTTAAATCTTTGGTGTATTCACAAACTAATGCTTGACTTCTTTAGAGCGAGGTGTACTTCAAAAAGTATTAGAATTTTTACAAAAGCTATTTTTTGGTCCACATGTAACAGAAAGACCTGAGGTATACATTTTGAAACTTTACTTTTTTTCTTTTCTTCTTTAGCTGTTTTGTTGACATGATATTTGCTATAATGATTATTAAACTAACACTATTGATAGTGGGGAGGTTATATTACCTCAGTTTTGACAAGTGCAGGCGAGACGCTTATCAATGCACTCATAAATGTAAGGTTTTATCTTAAAGCTTCGTTTTTTGTTGTTTTCTCACCTTGGTTATAGATAACTGTAAATTGTGGTATCAAAGACTTAGTAGGAACACAATCGAGTCTTCTATTCACACTTAGTAAGCAACACAGTCTTCTGTAAAGGAGAACTTTTTTTGATTATTTTTTCTTCATTGTTTTAAAGATTTTCCGTTCACGTATTGATCCAACTCTTTACTTGTTTGCTTCTTTGATATTTTAATGATTATTTTCATTATTCTTATGTACTTCTCTTCCTTTAGTTCAAAGGCACGGGGCACTACTACAACCTGCTTTACATAATGCAATTGGACGCCTTGAATTTAAACCAAAAGATAAACAAAACATTATGCAAGTATTTCTGACACTTAATACACCTCAACGTTTCCGTGCATTTATGAAAGATTTTACTGATGTATGTAATGGTATGATGACTATAGATGCTATTGTTGGGTATTTAATGTAATAAAACTAACAAATGAGGACCAATAAGCCAGCATAGTTTTTCTACAGCTTTTTTTATTTGCTTTGTAAAAACAGTCACGTGACATTGTATATTACCCAGAAAGACCTGATACTAGCCAGGAGTCCAAACTGGAGTTAAACCTTAATGATTTTATGGAGATAAATGTAGGATAGTATGATATTAAGTTGTGCTTAAGCGAGTTGTGTAGGTAACGATGATATTATGTTCTTTGTGTAGGAATTTGCTGTCTTTGTGTTGCTGCACAACGCAGAGGGGCAGTATTTTTTTAAATTGGAGTGAAAGTGTCTTGATTAGGAAATTGTCTTTATGTCTATTTATGCCCTTGTCTTTACTTTGAGCTAACTGTTGCCAAGCAGAGCTTTCTAGAGATAATAACATTGTATTCCTCTACCTTGCTGCTTTTAAGAGCTCAAAATAAATTTGGTTTTTTTTATGAAAATCTGTTTTGTACACCAAACGTGTTACTTACTAACCTGCGACCCCTTTGCTACAAACACGCAAATATTTACCGTATATTACCGCTGTTTGATTGATTGTTGACATTGATCCGTAGGTGCCAAGTTACAGATAAACAAAGATTGACAATTTATGCTTAATTCCGCCAAAAAGTATCTCGCACTAGGTATTCAAGCGCACTTTGGCGCTAGAAGTAGAGACGACTTCCGCCTTCAGGCTTTTGGCCGTGACCCTCTTGGAATATCGCACAAAGACCTATGTCGCCTCTGAGTAAGGGACTGTGTTACATGCTTTGAATTTGCAAACGTACTAGCGTGATGTATGATGATATGTTGAATTTAATGAAGAGACATGTTTCGTTGTTGCTGCGTTCCGTTGTAATATGGAAGCTGAACAATATATGATGCTACAAGAATCAGTAGTGTAGGTGCTGCAGAGGGATCTTTGTTGTTTTTTTGTTGCACGTTATAAATACTCGTGCAAAAGACTCAAAGGTCATTGGTGTTTTTTTTTTGATAAATTGTTGCGAAAACACGTGAATACAATATATTTTTTGTTGGTTTGTTCAACTGCAAAACGTATAGGAACACCTGTAAGCAAGGCGCTTTTATGTATTGTTTTTTGAAAAATATTACACGTGATAGTTTCGTGCAATGTGTCTACTAAAACTTATTGAAATCAGACTAAAATAGCAATAGTGCTTAGGGATGTTAAAACAAGCGGTACAACCTAGAACTAAACCAAAACGGTTGCAACAGCTTGAAACAACTTTCGTAGTAAATATTTATGTGCTATAATTTGTACTTTTTGTATTACAGTGTTATGGCCATAGTGCTACAGAAAAAGAAATAGCCTTGGTACAGTATTTGTTGCAAAGTACTGTTCTTTGGTTGTTAGTAGACCGTCAGACAGATACTGTAATTGTTAAAAAGTTAGATACTTTCATGCAATTTGATGCCTCTCCTTTTCAAAGCCTTTTTAACTGTTGCAGATTTTATACTGTGGTATAATTCTTTTAAAGCAACCAGTTTAAGTGTACCTTCGCCATTTATATTTGCACATCCTTCAATGCTAAGCTGTTTCACACAAACAAGAGATGTAATACCAACATCCGTTATAGATGAACCTGAGATATCAATTACTGTTGCACTACCCAACCCTTTGAGTGCCTCATCTGTTATGCTTGTCTCTGCTAAATCAATGGTATGTACACCAGCTAATGCTTTGACACCTTCATCTGTTATAAGTTTACAATCCCACAACAGTATAGTGTGCACGCCTGCCAATGCCTTTAAGCCTTCATCTGTTACGCGTGTGGTTGTTAAATCAATCTCATGAACACCAGCAAAAGCTTTGATACCTTCATCTGTCACACTGGTGCTTGTTAAATTGATTGTGTGAACTCCAGCCAAAGCTTTTACACCTTCATCTGTTATTTTCTTACAACTCCATAACACAATAGTGTGTACACCTGCTAATGACTTCAATCCTTCGTCTGTAATGTCAGTAAATGCAGCAGAGACTTTATGGACACCAGACAAAGCCCTGAATCCTTTATCAGTTATACCTCTACAATGCCTCAAGTTGATGGTGTGTACACCACCAACTTTCAAAGCCTCAAGACCGTTACTTGTTATAGCATTACAACACTTCAAGTTGATGGTGTGCACTCCAGAAATCGCCTTCAAGCCTGCATCCGTCACATTTGGGTTGTAACTTAAATCAATCTCATGAACTCCAGACAAAGCTGAGATACCATCATCACCCACTTTCGTTTCTGATAGATAAATTGTATGTACACCAGCCAATGCCTTGATGCCTTCATTACTCACATTTGTATCTTGTAAATCGATTGATTGTACGCCTTTTAATTGTTTTATGCCCTCGTCTGTTATTCCTTTACATTTTGAGAGCTTTATTGTCTTAACACCTTTAAGTAGCTTCAAATGATCATCATTTACAATTTCTGAGATTAAGGATAATGAGATAGTCGTATTCTGAAGTAAAGGGCTTCCAGAAAGCAACGAAATCTGGTTTTCGCTTGTAACATTGATTTGTTTGTATCCAATATGATTATGTACGATATTATGAATAAAATGACACGTTTGAGCCGATTGTAGTGTAAAAGAGCCACATTGAAGAATATGAACTATTATTTCAACTGGCATCGCCAACAGGTTAGGTAGCTGCTGGTTTGAGTCATTAATGTTCATTTTTTGCTTGCGTGGCTTGGTTTGTTGGAGTTGAATTTCTTTGAAATAGTTACAATTATTTCGACTTTTACAAAAAAAATAGGATGTTAGTTTTCAGAATTTTGTGTAGGCTTGTATAATGACTTTATGTCTTTGTTTACACGTAACTGCTAGGTTCGTTGTTGAGCACAAACATGAAGTTTTATGTTAGTTTACATATAAGCATACTTGTTATATACACCATTAACATACTGTTTACAATCAC
Source organism: Trichosphaerium sp. ATCC 40318 (assembly GCA_038496445.1). Lineage (NCBI taxonomy): Eukaryota > Discosea > Flabellinia > Trichosidae > Trichosphaerium > Trichosphaerium sp. ATCC 40318. The sequence continues at coordinate 6,488 of JALMLS010000474.1, forward strand.
GTAATTGTCCTGTTGAGCTCCAAATCATGTAATCTCCTTCTTTTTTACCATCGACAAATTCACATTGCAACTGGCCAATGCTATACCACTCTTACTCTCCATGTACTCTATCATTAAATACACAATCAGTCACAAACAGAAGAGCCACCGATTAATATGTATTTCACTACGTGTCATTGATGGCATGTGCCAGTACGTCGTTTTTCAAACATCTCAAAGCCCAACTCTTTCCCTTTTGTCACATTTTACATCTCCCTTCTAATGTATTTAAAGATGTCAGACGTTGTTTCAGTACTTCAGATGGCAGTGATATACCATGTGAAACATACAAGTGGTGTTGTTATTTTAAAACACTGGCCCCACCTTCAGGATCCTATAGAGTAACTTACAGGGACACGAATGTTGTTGAAATGTGTAAATATAATCAATAGGGGCAATAAAAACAAAGATATTATGCTTTCGAGTTTAGTGACTAAGTGCCTTCAAGAGTATCCTATACTCGTACATTGTACAAGTTACTTGAAAGAATATTGTTTTATTTTTGCAATCGCAATAAGAGCGTTATTAGCATAGAACAATTTGACCAAGGAGGGAATATCAAGCTACATTTGACGAAATACTATGCTTTTAAAGAGTGTTGTTCTTCTTTGCTTTCATGAATTTAATACGTTCCCTCAAACTGAATCCAAGATCTATCAGCACATCTTTATCAATTTCATCAATTGTTGCACCTGCATCGTTCATCAATTCTCCAAGTTCTTGAGCTCTTTGATTTGCGATACCCAACCTCGTCAATATTGACTTCCAATCAGTTTCAACATTTAGAACTGATTGATTCTCGTGTGGTACACCGAAATGTGACTAAACAAACGTTATTAATAACAATTATTTTATAACAAGAAAGAAGTAAAGTGTAGAGATATGTACCTTGTTGGCGTTGACAGAAACATTTGGTTTATTTAGCCATGATTGTTGATTTAAAGCGCTCATATTATCCAACGACAAAGAGCTGATTCTGGGGTCATCTTCATCAAGCGTTGTACTATGACTGTCTAGCAATAAAACGTTGTTGACAATGTCATCTTGTGGATTATCATCTGATTCGTCACACTAGAATAATGATCAGTTGTCACGTGCATTGTTAGTTGTAAAGACGTACTTTAAAATGTTGTAATTGCTTTTGTATTTCAAGGGCTTCAAGGGCATCTTGAATCATATCTAGATGTTCGGGAGCTTCTCCGAATTTGGTGTAATCACGTTTGGGATCAATCACAGCTTTTGATAAGTACATATCTTTTGGATCTTCTTTCAACTTTGCTTTCATTGCTTTCATATCGCTTGTAGCATCATTGCTTCTGGCTCCGGTGCTTTGCTAGATTGTGGTTATTCAAAAATTATGTTTGGTTTTGTTTTGAAATACCTCTAAACTTGTTACTTTCGCTTGGTTTGGTGGAAGAGTTGAGGTATATTTAATACGCTAAAAAAGTTTAGCAAACAAAAAGCTCACTAAAAAATACAGCAAAATAAAATTACCAGTTGGCGATTACTAAATGTCAATTTTTGTGGTCCTGATTCACCATAATTGTTAGAGCCACCTGTGACCAATCTACAATCATGAGATATTGCCAAGGAATGAAATCGTATATGGGCAAACTCAAGATATTTTCCAGGTAATTTTAATGGTTTGTTTGATTTGAACGAATCAATCCATTTCCCATCACCCCATCCAAACAAACAACCTTCATCATCAATAGCGAATGATGAATAATAACCAGCATGTACAGATATGATGTTATTGAGTCCTTTGACGATACCATGGCCATACTTGCAATCAATACCCAACCCAAGACGCCCATGCGAGTTGAGTCCGAAAGAACTTACTTGTCCTGAATTGAGGAGAACAAGCACATGCTCGACACCAATGGCAATATCAATGGCATCTGAGATGCTTGAAACACGTGAAATTGTCTTTCGTTTCAAGAATAATGATTTATCTCTTGCGTCGTCGCATGTTGTTCCCCAAAGAAAGATATGACCTGTTGATGTCATTACTCCACTTATATGTCTATTAGTTTGAATTTTCTTGACATGATCTAGACCTGGAATACGTTTTGGTGAGTTTACTTTCTTTTTGTCGAATGAATGACCCAATCCATCTTGTTCATTACATCCCCAAGAGTAGACATGACCCGATTGTAATAATGCCATACTCACCCAAAAGGCAGAGACTTTCGTGATATTGTTGAGATTTGGAACACGTGTTGGTGACGAAACAGGTGACGCAAAGTGACCCAGACCCAATTGACCTTCTGAATTACGCCCCCATGCATACACAATACCGTTTGAATCAAGTGCAAGGCTATGAAGGGATCCAGCAGCAATACAGACGATATTTACGAGTGACTTTATTGGTCTTGCGATAGAACTCTTTTTCTCGTCTGTGTTACCCAATTGGCGGTTATCGTTTCGTCCCCATGTGTAAACGAAGCCATCGTCTGCGATTACGATAGAATGGTTGTAACCAGTGGCCAAACGGTTAACGTATTGTAAATTAACCGACGATGTTTGAGGTTCTGCCATACTTGTATTACGTTGAAATACAGATCAATTCAAAGCAAGTCTGTTTTTTCGGCACACGTGACTTGTAGTACACCGTTTACACCAATGGGAATACTATTATCTGCAGGGGCTCTTTCCGCTATTTTCTAACTTTTAACACCAACAGAGGACTAGTAGCTCAATTAACGGCTCAGCCCAAAGTGACTTTACACATGAAAACAACTCGGAAACAACCTAAGTAATACTTCTGTCAAACGGTGTACATGTATTACACTAAGGGTGTACTAAAATGTCGAAAAAAAAGTCGAAAAAATGTCAAAGTGATTGAACTGTTCACCACAAAGGGAGACAACTGGGTTATGGCACTCAGTCGCCGCTAGGCTCTGCCCTCCCAAATCCCCCCTGAAAGGGGGGCTTTCTAAATAGTTCCTATGACATAATATAGGATAATTAGTGTGCTGAATTTTCGACTTTTTTTTGACAAAGTTCTACATATTTGGGTTTCCCACACTACACTAAGCACTTTTTAACAGTGGTGTATTAATGGTAATACATTAACTGAGAAACCTATGTTCAACTACGCAATGTCTTACTGAATGATTTGTTGTGGGCATTCAAAGAATGAAAAACGCTCTCATGCATGTAAAAAGAATGAGAAGCAGGCTGTTGGACGTTTCTACGCGTAGGTATGAAAGTATACTATTTCAATTCACTGTACTTACGCCTACAAGATAAGGAGAAATATTTAATTCACGGTGGGAAAGTTAGCGTGCTACAGTACCGCCAGCGAGGCAGAAACAAGAAACCGATTATTATGGAGCTTTGTGGCGAAAAACTACAAAACTGCTCTTCTGTTAGGAAAGAGCTTTGAGCACCAGTTAGTAAGACAGTAGTGACACTAGAGGAGTTAGATTCAAAGTTATTGTTAGCCAAAGGAATTTTGGCGAATTTTTTTCCGTTTGAGAAATTTCAGCAATTTTTACCGTTTGTTGCGCTTTATAAGCAACAGTAAACCCATGATGTATCATCTACGCAATGCTTTGGTATTTTGCGTATTTTTAGCCTTATTGCTGGGTACTCACGCTTCTGTTTATTGTTGTTTGTTGTTAACGCTTATTAGTCGCTAATGGAGCAACTCCAAACGTGTTTTTTAATATTACAGCGTTTGGGGATATGCCTGGGCAGAACGCGGTTCATACGGTTCCAAGCGTATCTCTAGGCACATTGAACTTCCAACAGCTATACGTACTGACTTTTGAGACAAGTAAGTGATTACAGAAACCAAACTGCGTTTTATTGCTCTTTCTCGCTTTGTCACGTACTCACTACACCTCCTAGCTGTCAACCCTACTGAAGTGTTCATGGGATCTTCTTTCTTTATTACAGAGCTTTCTGGTACGTTAACAGAGCACTGCAGCAATCACATACCTTTGCTGACGTATTGGCGACTGTTATAGGTTTACTAGCTGAATCTAGCACTTATGGAGGTATGTTCATAAGATACGCCACGGATATGGTTATTCCCGAGTTTGATGGTGATGAATTTCCTGTTTTTTACTACTCAACATTATCATCAAAGTGGACATACCAATTTGCATACTTTGATTCAACTGTGCGTGCTTTTAAACGTTTTTATGTGTTTTTTTTTTTTTTTGAAACGAACTTGTGGTTGCATTCTCGGATGCTTGTTATTGGGTTCCGTCTAACTTTATGTTTGTGATAGATGTTGCAATTAAATACTACAAAGTACGAGTTTGATTTCACAACTAGTGCAGGAAAATTCAATGCATTTCAAGGCACGTGATTTTCATTAAAAAGACCCCAAAAACTGTTAAAACTTTGAGACTCATTGGATACTCAATAGATGGTGATGGCTTTCTTGTGTATGTACTCACTGCCAGTACAAGTGTTTTGTATTCTGTTCCGATGCATCAACCACCTGTCCAGACATTTAATGGTAACACTATTGATCCTGTTTTATTCTCAATCTGTGACTTTAGTGAGTGAAACCAATTTTCCTTCACAAGTGTCCTCCCTTGTACAAGTTGAACCAGGGTGCTTCGTTCAAGCAACATTCCCCGATACTAATGACCTCACCATGCACTTCTATACAAACAACTCCAGAGTACGATTGTAAACCGCATTTTTTGTTGAAGATAGTTCTGAACAGTTATTAATTGGATATTTTCGTTTAGCCATTCTCAGAAGCAGCATCAACATCTGGAGAGCCATTGCCTGGACTTGATATAGCTTTCAACAGTGAAACAAATCGTATATACACTGTTGTTAATACTAGTCCTGATAATACAGAAGAAATACAATCATACACATGTTTGAGTGACTTTAATACTGAATCTATTGGAATGGTATCTACAGAGTTGATTAATCGCAAAGTTGTAGATGTAGGAAATTCAGCAGATTCACAATTTGTTCATATCGGGGAATTCGATACCGATGGTATCCTTGTCTTTAGGAAAACGGATATTGATAAACCAACAATTACTGTTGGGACAAAGGTGATTACCAGAGTTGACGCTGTATTTAGTACAGATGAATGTCGATTGATTGTTATTGTTGAAGATGATTCAACTACTGTAAACATGGCTGTTATTGATGCATCCTCTGGTATTTTCACTTGTACTTGTACGTACTTTGTTTAGACATGTACTTGATTCATTTTATCTAATGTTTTGTTTACAGTACCACCTACAACAGCTCCACCGACAACAGAAGCGCCTACGGCTCCGCCGACCACAGCTGCACCAACCACAGCTCCACCAACCACAACTCCACCAACCACAGCTGCACCAACCACAGCTCCACCAACTACAGCTCCACCAACCACAACTCCACCAACCACAACTCCACCAACTACAACTCCACCAACAACAGCTTCACCAACAACTGAAGTACCTACTTTTCAAGAACCTACTACTGCTCCTCCACCAACATTTGCACCATCGTGCTCATCAGAAGCTAATGTACGTTACTCAAATTTATAAGGATAGGATGACTCATGCTAACATTCTTGTTTTTCCTAGATTCAACCACGATTGGATTGTGTCATAATGAATGGACCAAGTAATTACACAGCTATTCTTGGATGGGATACTACTGTACGTTACCATGTTAAACAAGTGTACCGCTTACCAAGAGGTAGTTGTTGTCAGTTGAAATCTGTTATGGATCAAATAATATGATTACACCAACACCTTCAGATATATCAATTGTACCTATATTGTTTGAAGGAAGTGCAGCATTCTTTCCTTCAACAGAACCTCTCAGGTATAATTTCGATGGTCAAGCTTCATCTTGGACACTAGGTACTGGTGTCGTATCTTTCTCAAGTGATAGTCCAGTGTGTGACACAGATGGTGCGGATCAGAGCTAAGAGACACGCAATCCTTTTGATGTTTTGTATTTAGAGGTTACAATTGATTTTAAGCTAAATGAACCGTTCCCTATTCCTGATAATACTCTATCAGAGATAGGAAACGAAATTGCCCAATCGTTGAATATTAGTGCTAGTAACCTTACCGTTAGTCAGAAACCTACACCAGGTTCTAAGAGACAAACAAGTACAACTGTTTCTGTAACTATTGCAGGTTAGTTCTTTTTGTTTTTGAAGTTGAAGTCTTATTGACTTTCGTATTAGGAGGTACTGATAACAGTGCTGCAACTACTGTTGCTACATTTTTGGAAGATGAAACAGCTGTACAAAATGCAATAGACTCACTTGCAACAAACTTAAATGTGCAGGTTTCTGTACGTATTTGAATGTTGTTTTAGCACTGCCTTACAATTGACTAACTTTTTTTTTCAATATAGGCTGTTACTATTGCTGAACCTCCTACTGTCACACGTGCTATTGATACTGATGCTGATGCACCAAGTGCATCTTATAGATTACAATTTCCTTTCATGCTTGCTTTAGTTATCATATTGTATAGCTTCGCTTGATTTGTTAAAACATACATAAATAAAGAGCAAACTACAATGTTATTAACTATAACTTGTAATATGCCAAGTTCCAACAATAATGACTCTGTGGGATTGAACAAATCTAATTTATTGATAGTTGTGTTTACAGCTTCTGGCTTTGTATTTCTATGTTATTTGTTTCTTCCAAGGTGTTTTATTGACAAGAATGAGAGTTGCTGAGGCTTTATACAAAAGAGTGACTACATCAATTAACTTTTAAACTTTGTCCTTTGATGCTAAGTTATGACCACCTGCAACCATTGTTTAGAACCTAATGCTTGTATTCTCCTTCTAGGTTAACATTCATACCTTTGTATTCTTGTTCTTATTTATCATTACATAATAACATGCTCTTCGGTATGACAAAAGGATAACAACGGAGCATAAATATTGGTGAAAATGGCTACTTGAATCAAAAGATAGCGTTTTATTGACGTAAGAAGAACGGCCGTGAATAAACTCAAGAAAAACTGTTAATACTGTCCCCAGAATTATTTATTATCACTCTTGGTAATTGTTAATTAACAAATCAATCATGTTTGATTACAAAGCACTTGATCCACTATCCCAGACTTAGAAACTATGAAATAATGTTAGAAGATAGCAGTACTTTTGTGATTATAATTTGCGACTTACTCTTTTCAAGGAATGCATCTCCAAGCTTTGCACTACACCCAAATTGCTTTTCACGTGTAACAAGCTTTTCTTTGCTTTGACTATCAAACAAAGGATTGACAATGAGACAGTTTATGAACAAAAACAATTGATTCTTAATCTAGAAAAAAAATCACCTGACAAAAAAGAACATCAACTAAAACAAACCTGTGACACTTTTATCTTTGAAGATGGATCTATCCTTTCCTTGATGATAGGTATCAAGTATTTTACTATAGCTTTTGATACATGGTTAACATGTGTTCCACCATATGTAGTACGATTCAGGTTTGCAAAGGAAATATGATGGAAAACACCTGTGGTGTTTAAGGCAACACATACCTCCCATCTTTAGAAACAGTCAACACTTTTTGTAAGCAACAAGTTACCTTTTTCTTCCATCCTTCATGATAACTTCAGGGCCATAGAAAGCTTTACATTTGTGAGCGCTTTGTGTAAAGAGTCTGGCATAGTCAGCAAATGAATCAAACATAATCTCTTTTCCATTCAAGAAAACACTGAGCTCTGAGTTGCATCCTAGTACGTCTTACTCAAACAATTCTGTGTAGCTAGTAAAATTACATACCTGCCACTTCATATACCCTAGACTTTAATATCTTTACATGATCAGCATCAAGTCCTTGGATATTGAAACGTTTGTAATCAGGTTTGAATGTAACTTTAGTGTAAGATTCTGTGCAAATTGTAATTTCAGGAATAGTCCTATCAGCCATATTGTTCATAAAAGTTTGCTTAAATTTCCGACTTTTTGAAGTGTCCGCAGTTTCTATGGTAAATTCTGAACTACGTTGATACATGAGTATACAAACCGCTGTTAAAAAAAAACAAACAAAAAAATTTGAAAATCTTTTTGAAACATCAAGTACACGTGATGCATATTGACGAAAAAAATCCTTATAATTCTTGTTACTACTATTGTACCTGAATATATTTGTAAGTTTTGCGCCCAGACCATGATGCCCATCTACTGAGATGTAAATTTTTTGAGATTACCAAATGAAACAATTACAAAGAGATTCAACATTATTTTGACAAAAACTTGGTACCAGTGCCATCGAAATTTCCGCCTGTGCCCATTTTCCCAAAGATAAGTTCTGGTATATACATATTAAGTTCTCTATGCATCACAACAGGAATTCCTCAAGGTAGTGTCAAAACAAATTTAAACATTTTTGGCTATATTTTCTTTAAAAATAGTTATGTCCTTCTCCTTACCTTTGCCGTCATTCCAAATTGATATTGAAGACGTTTCTTCGTTTATTGTAACTCTAATACTTTTCACAGTATCATCACGCAGATGATGCTCAGCTGCGTTTAAAAGAACTTCATCAAAAATCTTAATTAAACCAGGTACAAATGTAACTTTTGTTAGTTCTCCTCTAAGGGTAAAAACACAAGGTGTCAGCACAATATCAAGGTAAACATAACAAGCCCAACCAATTAAGTTACAAAAAAAGAGACCACGTGTTGAACCGTTTTCTGCGATAAAAAAAGGCGCCAAAGCCTGGTTCTCAGAAAGAGCGTAATTTGCGTTGGTTTGAAAAAGTACGACCTTGCGAAGTGGTATTTGATGGAATTATTGAACTACAGTACGTACTGTATGTTTGTGTTATCTATATCGTCTACTAGCCATAATTTATCTTCTCTTAGAGTCGTAGAGCCTTTAAAACGTTATAGTCGAGTATGTTCTGTTTTCTGTTACCTATGTACATATCCGGTCTGTGCAGCACATGCTCACGAAGATCCATCTTTGCATAACCACTTGACATTGTTTCGTTGTGAGTACAGCTATGTCTCAGCTATGTTAAGTTTACAAACACCTTAACAAGTTTAAGTCAGATACTCAGTTTGGTAGTGCACAATCACGAGATTACTTTTGGACCAACAAAGCGCACCAGTCTTGTACAGGAAAAAAAAATTGTTAGTAAAGTTGTAGATACGTTACTTCTCATTGTGTTTCTATCTTCGCAGAATCCAGAATTGTTCATTGAAATACCTTTTATTTTTGTTTGTAAGTTTGTTAAATGACACGTATCTCTATCCTCGGTACTCTCGCTGTAATTTTATCACTTGTATCACTGTATAAGTGTCAGAGGCCTCCTGGATACTTGTTTGCTGAGTTATCAACAGCTACAGGTATTGTAGAAATATTCTCAACAGACTTGGCACTACAAGGTACAAATACACTTACGCTGTACAATTAACTTGGTTTCTTTTTGTTTAGGTCTTGCGCCTCTTGGTGTAAATGCTCAGTTCGAACTTGTAAGCTCTCCTGGTTCACGTACAAGGAGGGCATCCGTGAGTATGTTTCGTTGTATCACGTGTCCATAACAAAATAATCTAATTACCGTTTCTTAGTACCTTCTATGGATGGCCAGATACTTCTCATTGTGCTTTCCCAACAGTTCGAGCCATTAAAAGTATCTGTGAGAACATTAGATAACACTGAGATTTGTTTCGCTTCAGTACCTCAACTGTCGACACATTTGCTTGCCCGCGCAGAATTTGTTTCTGAAACGGAGTTTTATGTAGCAACATCGTTGGTTATTGCAATACAGAAGTATACAATTGATATCACAAAGAATATTGATTGTATATCTGGACCGATCCTGCCTGATTGTACAACGTCAGGAGCGCTAGGATGTGCGTCAGCTTCTTTTTTTTTGTTGCTTTTGTTTTTTTGTACCTATATTTTTCTACAGTGATTATTGATGATGATATTACGTACTTGGGTTTTGGTAGAAGTATTCAAACAATTGAGACATCTGCTCTATTTGCAAATCCTTGTAGAACTCAAACAGTTGCCCTAACTGATATATCTCAGTTTGCTTACAGTATTGAAAGACTAGACGAAAATACACTTCTAGCAGTAGATTCTTCTGGTGATTCTTTCACAGTAGATAAAGCTACAGGTACACTTGTTTTAAACTGTTTTGTAAAGTGATTGCTAAATACAAACCAAAGGTGATTTCGAACCGTACAATAGCGCTGCTCTCTTTAGTCCGCTTTTACAACCAATATATTACCCTGGTACTCCTAAGCCATGTATTCCCAACATTACACCAGAGATGAGTGCTACGAGGATTCAAATATTGTCCAGCAAACAGTCTTATCATAGTGGGTAACTAGTTATCGTAATTGAAATAAAAAACTGAATCATCTTCAACTCATCACTCCACCAGTAGCCTAGTAGTCAAACCACATTGTTGGAATACGCCTTTTATAAGTGGCTGTTTTTTATGACAGTATAAATAAGTATTTTACTGGCGTTTGATAAGTGAGAGGTAGTTGTTTAAGTACGGTAGTATCGTAAAACAACATCAGCAAGTAGCAGTTCTATACAATGGCAGATTACGATTCAAAAAGTTTTTGTGTTGATTGATTGAATGTTTCAATTGATTTATGTAATTTGTTGTATATGTACAAGAGATAACTCCAATTTAATAAATGGGAAGGGTCTCTGGCTACGTGATCCAGGGGATCGAAGCTGAGTGAGACGTATTCTCTCCTCCAATCTGGTATTGTAGATCAACAAGAACGCGTGAATCTAACACCTCAAGAAAAATAGTTTGTCACGTACTTAGTGTACCAAATAAAATATAATTGGTTGAAAACATGTGGTGTCAATAATCTGTGTGCGCACACGTGATTTTATTTCCTCCATAACTGACAAGATCGTCAGATCTTGTAGTTGTTGATAGATCTTGCAAGAACTAACATAAGTTGCAAGATCTGTCGATGTGACTAAACGCGAAAACCAAAAGTCACAAACAGCTAAAAGATGGACAATAAAGTCAACTGTACATATATAACAAGTTACCTATCTCCAATCCTTCATGATTACTTTAGGACCATAGAAAACTTTCCTTTAATTTTGTAAATGTTGCTTGGATAAATAAGGGCGCCAAAAGCTGGCCATGGTTCTCAGAGATGTCTGTGTTAAGTTTTAGACAACTTAACAATACAAGTTTTATGTCAGACTTGGTAGTACACAATCTGATTACTGTTATAGGACCAACAAAGCGCACCTGCGCTTACACAAAAAAAAAATTTGTTAGTAAAGTTGGTGATACGTTACTTCTCATTGTGTTTCTATCTTCGCAGAAGTCCAGAATTGTTCATTGAAATACCTTTTATTTTTGTTTGTAAGTTTGTTGTTAAATGACACGTATCTCTATCCTCGGTACTCTCGCTGTAATTTTATCACTTGTATCACTGTATAAGTGTCAGATACCTCCTGGATACTTGTTTGCTGAGTTATCAACAGCTACAGGTATTGTAGAAATATTCTCAATAGACTTGGCTCTACAAGGTACAAACACACTTACGCTGTACAATTAACTTGTTTTCTTTTTGTTTAGGTCTTGCGCCTCTTGGTGTAAATGCTCAGTTCGAACTTGTAAACTCTCCTGGTTCTATAAGGAGGGTATCCGTGAGTACGTTTGTTGTATCACGTGTCCATAACAAAAGAATCTCAATACCGCTTCTTAGTGCCTTCTATGGATGGCCAGATACTTCTCATTATCCTCGCCCAACAGGATGAGCCATTAAAAGTATCTGTGAGAACATTAGATAACACTGAGATTTGTTTCGCTTCAGTACCGCAAGACTCGACATATTTATTTGCACGTTCAGAATTTGTTTCTGAAACGGAGTTTTATGTAGCAACATCGATGGTTTTTGCAATACAAAAGTATACAATTGATATCACAAAGAATATTGATTGTATATCTGGACCGATCCTGCCTGATTGTACAACGTTAGCAACGCAAGGATGTGCGTCAGCTTCTTTTTTTTTGGTTTTTTTTTGTACCTATATTTTTCTACAGTGATTATTGATGATGATATTACGTACTTGGGTTTTAGTGATAGTATTGAAACAATTGAGACATCTGATCTATTTGCAAATCCTTGTAGAGCTGATATAGTTACCCTAACTGATCAAATTCCGGGTGATTACAATATTGAAAGACTAGATGATAATACACTTCTAGCAATAGATTTTTCTGGTAATTCTTTCACAGTAGATAAAGCTACAGGTACACTTGTTTTAAACTGTTTTTGTAAAGTGATTGCTAAATACAAACCAAAGGTGATTTCGAACCGTACAATAGCGCTGCTCTCTTTAGTCCGGTTATACGACCAATATACTACCCTGGTAATCTTAAGCAGTGTATTCCCAACATTACACCAGAGATGAGTGCTATGAGGATTCAAATATTGTCCAGCAAACAGTCTTATCATAGTGGGTAACTAGCAATTGAATAAAAAACTGAATCATCTTCAACTCATCACTCTACCAGTGTGGCCTAGTAGTCAAACCACATTGTTGTACTGATAGTTTTAATGCTGACAACTGAGCCATAAAGGTCGGACAAAACACCTTTATTTAGAACAGGGGGACAGTTTTTTACACCTTATTTTCAAACCAAGAGCATGGTTGTCTATCGCCTCCCCACCATCCATCGCCACTTCTACATGTGCCTATACAAAGGATTAATGCGACAACAATGTGCATCAAAATTGCAATACACAAAGAAACACGTACCATCAGCATGATTTGTTTTGGATTGATAAAAGTTGTTTTGATATTTCGTTGTAAATGATAATCCACATTTACAACTATCTACAAAAGCGACCATACCATCATTACTTTGCTTTGAAAAAAAAATAAGTAAGCGTCAAAACAAAGTAAGTGCATTCGGAAGAATTCATCTACACGTGCTTTGCACGTGATACGTAAAAAAAATACCAAGCTTCCTAAATGAAAAAGAATGTACCTTAAACCCTGCCAAAGTGTCTATCAAAGCTAAAGCGGGGCTGTATAGCGTGTTGAGACCCCAAGAGCTATCTCCACATTGAGCACCTTTAAGGTATCGTACTGCTATTGGTTGAAGAGCACTAATACCAGCAGTTTCAGGTCGAAGTGTATTGTACACTGGGTACGCTTTTCTACCATCACAGTAATCTCCAGTAGCTGCTGCAACAATACTCACAGCGCTCACTTTAATTAATATTATTAGTATACGCAATGATTAACAAATATAATACACGTACAAGCGTCTTTACATCCTTCATCGACATATGTAGCAGCAACAGACCCAGAGAAAGGCACTTGGCTCTAGAAGGAAATAATTAGTGATATGATCTGATGGAGATAAGCTGTTCAAAAAAAATGCACGTGTAGTAAGTTAAATTCATGAAGAAAAGTTCCGTAATTATCAGAAGGTATCGTACTTGATACCAACTCGCTGAAGGTGCCAATACGCAAAGACCTGAATTAATAGCTGCTGCCAGTGTCATGCCAGCTAATGAAAATATTAATTTATTATAAGTAGTACTCTAGCTAAAACGTACCCATAGAGTGTGTGAATATAATAGCATCAGAAATGATTTTATCCTTTAATCAAAATGTAAGCACAAAAAGTTAAAAAACGTGTTCGACGACTTAGTCTTCATGCATTTAAGGCGAAATATCCGAGGAGTTTAAACAACGTACTTGATCTGCTTGAAGAAATGCGCAAGTTTCTTTTTGTAATCCTTGATCATTCCATCCTCTTGAGCGTGTATCCATGGAAGCAAAAGTACGTTTACTAAAAGAGGGAAAGAAATAAGAACACATCAAAACGCCTTCACAATATTTACCTGCATTGTGGCGTATGCTTGTGAACATCTCCCCAGTATTCCTTTGACGGGAATCCAGTCAGATTCATAGTATTCTCCATACTCTTTGATGGCATAACACCAGCCCCATGAACGAAATAACAAGGCTTTTGTGCCATGGTTTGTTTAACTTCTTTGTTGTACCTACAAAACAGGTTTAAGTATCGATCTCTAGTGAACTCTGTACCATTTTTTTTGTCCTTCTGTATCATCTGAGACATACTTATACGTTGTTTTCTCACATGTTGATACAACATGATTACTATCAACAGCTTGAACAAACTTGTTTTTATCAATTTTAAATTCAGCTGTGAAATCTTTGGAGAAGAACTGATAACTCATTGTCGTTATGTCAACACAAGCTAAGTAATCAAGACCCAAGAATGAGAACTCATACAAGTCACCTATTTCATTTTACGTAGTAAATAATACGTCTTGGTAGTGCGGACTAGATTCAAAGAAAAAGAAGAAAAACGGCTTGATTAAAAAAAAAACACAAAACGAACTCTTACTTGCGCAGTCTACGTCTTCGCTTACTTCTGACTTTTCAACGAGCTTGGCGCTCTCAAACGCAGCTCTATAGTACCACATCAAAATACAGTACACAATCTAAAAATAAACGTACTTCAAGCCATCAAGAGGAGGAACTTCGTCAGAATCAACACAACCATCAATATGTTTTCCTGAAGCAGCATCAATAGAAAACGTTTGTCTTCCCTTTTCAAAAAAAATTAATCAGCCATCAAAGCGACACCTCAAAAAGAGAAAAAGAAACCACAATGTCGAAACCGTGCTAACACCAACTTTTTGTGAGCAAAAAAAAAATTAAAAATAAATCATGGCTAGTACATCATCATAAACCGTAGTTTCGGTGTAAGTATCAAATTCATTCTTGTGAATATCTAGTGAACTCCCTTGGATATGCCAATCGCCGTTTGAGTCAAGCGTTTTGGAAAACTTTCCTACAGATTTTTGTTATTTTTAGGCAGAAAAACCGTTTCGCCGTGGATACAAACACGTGCTGGTTGTTAAACGTTCATATTACCTTCGTAACTGTAAGCGCTATCCAGAGATTTTGAAGTAAACGTTCCAGATACCGTATCTGGTGTAGGAATACCTCCAAGAGCTGATAGAATGCGTTAAAGAAAATTCAGTAGGTCGCGACGAGAAATTGCGTTTTACGCTCCCAATTCAAAGCGTACCAGCTGCTACAAGTAGAAGTAACGCCGCGAAAAGCTTCATAGTGATGCTCATGTGTGATCAGATAAAGCCAATCACTTTTCGTTTATAAAATAATATTAATTTTGTTCGAGTTTTCTAGCCTCGCTTAACACACTGCAAATAGTTCCTTGATGTAATTAGATACTATGTACTCTCAGTAAGGCACTGACGGCATAGTGGTAGAGCCCTTTACCGAGCATGGTATCTGTACAATGTGACATATCCTATTGAACAAGTTTCTGTACACTTTCTATTTTGTTGAAGTCAGTTGCTGGCTGTCATTATTTTTTAGCTCGGTACTTCCTACTGGTAATTATGCCCAATCGATTTGTGTCTTCTTCTCTTCAACAGATAATGAATGTTGAAGTGCTACAACTGATGAAGACTTTAAACCACGCCTTTGTTTTTACCCACGAAGATTCCAAGCTCAAGCTTCATGTGAAAACCTGCAAAGGAACTTACGCTGTTGTATGCTCCTCGTAATAGTACATCGAAACATAACAAAGCGTTTAATCTCAGCCGTACGATTTCTCAGGATTTGACAGGCAAAACACTATTTGGCAAAGCCAACGTAGTTACTAACATACACGTTTATGGCGAAACCACAATCTTCGTCGGCTAATTTACAATATGTTAACCGTTTGGCCACTGGTTGGGCACATTCAATGGTAATCGCAGACGATGGCTTTGTTTACACATGGGGACGAAACGATAACCGCCAATTGGGTAACACAGACGAAAAAAAGAGTTCTATCGCAAGACCAATAAAGTCACTTGTAAATATCGTCTGTATTGCTGCTGGATACGAATATAACCTTGCAGTTGATTCAAACAGTATTGTGTATGCATGGGGATATAATTCAGAAGGTCAATTGGGTCTGGGTCACTTTGCGTCACCTGTTTCGTCACCAACACGTGTTCCAAATCTCAACAATATCACGAAAGTCTCTGCCTTTTTAGTGAGTATGGCGTTATCAAAATCAGGTCGTGTTTATTCTTGGGGAAGCAACTTCTTTCAAGGATTGGGTCATTCATTCGACAAGTGGAACATTTCATCACCAGCGGTTATTCCAAATCTTCAAAATGTTCAAAAAATTCAAACTAATGAGCATGTAAGTGGAGCAATGACATCAAGCGGTCATGTCTTGCTTTGGGGAACAACTAAAGATAAAGCACATGATAAATCATTATTCTTGAAACGAAAGACAATTTCACGTGTTCCAAGTATTGATGATGCCACTGATATTGCCATTGGTCAGTCTCATGTGCTTGTTCTCCTCAAGTCAGGACAAGTATTTTCTTTTGGACGTGACTGGCAAGGGCCTCTTGGGTTGGGTATTGATCGCGAGTATGGCCAGGGTATCATCAAAGGACTCAATAACATTGAATCTGTCCATGCTGGTCTTTGGTCATCATTTGCAATTGATGATGAAGGTTGTTTGTTTGGTTGGGGTCAAGGGAAATGGATTGATTCGTTCTGGACAAACAAACCATTAAAATTACCTGGAAAATATCTTGAGTTTGCCAATAAACGAGATCATTACTTGGCAATATCTCATGATTGTAGATTGGTTACAGGTGGCTCTAACGATTATGGTGAATCAGAACCACAAAAATTGACATTCAACAATCAGTATTTTACAGTCGACACTCAACAATTGGATGAACGGCCAATCAACAAGTCATCAATCAAAGTTCATCCATCTGAAGAGACGTACATTTCAAAAAAGGCCATTCGAGATGTACCTCAGAAGTTTGGACAAACAAAACAAGATCTTCAGATTCTCGAAAATGCACGTCATCGCATTCAATCCAAACAGCAAAGTAAGTGTTAAGTCCACTATTCTCAAGTTTTATAACTCTTTATACTTTAAAGGACAAGAAGACTCTATTGATTCAATCAACTACAACCCATCCGCCAATGAATCAAATCAACGTCCACCTTTAAATGAAGCTGATGATCTTGTATCAAGACAATCATGGCTTCAAGATGAGTTTGAAACAATCAACCTTGGCAACGTACAACCAAAATATTATTTCATTCAAAATATTCTCTATTTATTTATTTACGTCAATGTTAAGGATGCTTCTTCCGATGCAATAGGAGCCAAATCAACCTCTTGGCACTTCAAAGGCGATTCATCTATCAAGAACCCTTCTCAACCTTCCGTTGATGTAGATGACCTTGTTTCGCAACAGTCCTGGAAGAACAATGTTGAATCAATTAATATTGATAAGAGAAATGTATCAATGCCAGTTGTACCTGAAACAGTAGACGTTGGCAAAGTACGACTCTTTCTCTCGGAAGCGATACATCACCTAACTTTTATTGCAGCCTTCACCATCAGCTCCAATTGTACCAGAACAACCGTTGAGAGGGAAAGTTGAATGGGTGAATATCTTGATTTTGGCAGGGATTGATAGATCAAGAGCTCAAACACTTGGATCAATGTTGGATGAAGCATGTATTGAGATACAAGAGTTAAAAGGAGAAATTATGAAAGTGTTTGATTTTACAGCAATTGAGCGTGCAAAAGTTATCAAGTATAAAAAAGACCATTGTTAAATCAATAATAAATAGTAGTTTACAAAAAAAACATGTGTTGATTCTCATTTCTGATTCACTGCATGTCGACCACATCTAACAAGTTCCGCTTATGTACACCATGCATTTGTGCTTATAAGTAGTGAAGGGGTGTTGGAGGCAATTATGGCTTCTTGGAGGGTTTTTTTAATTATCTTCACATTCACAAGTCGCTAAGTGGAATGTAACTTCTTTGTCTGTCCTTTTCGCACGTGATGATTTTTTCCTAATTCATATGGTTCATTTGAAGGCTATGGTACCCTTCAAAGTAACGTGCTAAATCACGGCTCAATAAATATTGGCCATCGTGAGCTTGGTGGTACTCACAGTTTGAATATCATTGGTGATTACATCCAAACAGGAAACTTGCAATTAGACGCTAATGAAACTGGTATGAAATACTTACACATGATATTCTTTGATTTAACGTTATTGGTAGCCATTGGTGAGTTGAAACAGGTAAAATGTCACTTACTCGGCAATCAAACATATCATCAAATCAAAATCGAGTTAGTCTCTTCAGAGGAAGGCAGTACAGGCAGATTTGAAGTGTACGTACCAGGCACAAATATAAATTTACTCAATCACACTTTAGTATCAATGGTCTTGATGAACGAAACGTGGCTTATCCAGTAAATGGAGTGAGGTATGATTATTTTTTTAAGTAAAGCTCACTAATCAATAAACAGATTCTGTGCTGTTGTCAACTTGCCAGAGGGAAATAAATGCATTATCGTTTTAGAAGATGATTGTGAAAGAGGTTGTGCCTTTGAAGATATTGTTATAGATGTATCATTTGGTACAGTAGTGCTAGAGGGTACTTTAATTTTGTACTTACTGTATTTCTTTAATCCTCCTCATGTAGGAGATGTTGAGTTCAACAAAGGCGTGGAAATTCTTATAGATACTGATACCCAGATTATAATTGAAGGATGCCCTTCTTTCGCACCGAATACAACCATCAAAGCAGTACCAGATGCTAATTTCACAGGGCACTTGGATTTATTCGTATTTCAACCACATTGTATTGTGGATCTTGACAACATAAACATTGCTGTGGATACTTCAAGACCAAGAGAAATTCACCTTTGTAACGCAAGAGGTCCGGCCAAAAAAACACGTGATTTTGCTTCACCAAACTAATCACTAAATAGATTCAACATCAATACGATTATTTGGACCTTGTGCTACTTCGTCATCAACTTCAAATGCCAGGATCTATGGTATTGGCTTTGGAGTGACCATTGCTGTTATAGTACTTGTTATTATAATCATCATTGCAACACCACGACTAAGAAACGCTATTTGTCCTTTTATCATCAAGTATAAAGTAGATTCAATGGTTGAAAGTATCACAGGAAAACCAGCTCCAAGACTAGCTGGAACAAAAGCATCAGTAGGTGATAATGGTAAATATGTCGAGTCTGATGATAGCGGATCGAGCAAGTACAGTGGTATGCCATAAAAAAACGGAAATGATGATAGCGAGATGACTGAGTATTCAGGTTAATATTGTAGCCACAAGAAATAACTAAATTTGAGAGCACTTGTTAAACTGATTGTAATTAATTAATTGTTTCCACATAACTATTATGCTTTGTAAGAAATAACTTAAAGTACTACATGTTAAAAGTTGTCTACTTTATTTTCTACATTGCACCTAAAAAATACAATCTAAGCTAGCATACATCAGTGCTAATCAATAGTTTGCAATGGAGTTCCACCTACCGTTGTGGAATAAGCTGTGTCTAAAAGAAAACTAGTATCGTAATATCTCAAATGCATCAGTTAATTCTTTGATACCTGTGTCACTTGCTATTGTTCCCCAGGACAAGTGAATAGTATGTACACCTGAGAGCGCCTTTAACCCCTCCTTTGTTATTGATGAACATTCTAACAAACATATTTCATGCACACCAGCCAATGCCTTCAATCCTTCATCTGTTATTAATTCACATCCTGACAAGTAGATAGTGCGCACACCAGCCAACACCTTCAATCCTTCATCTGTTACAGACACACACTTGCTCAAAACAATATGATGTACACCTGCCAACGCCTTCAAGCCTTCATCTGTTATCAATTTACACCCACATAATCTAATAGTGTATACACCTACTAGTGCTTTCAAACCTTCATCTGATATCGGTTGACACCCATTCAAACTGATGGTGTGTACGCCTATCAACATCTTTAAACCTTCATCTGTTACGTTTGTAGATGACAAATTAATATCATGTACACCTTCCAATGCTGCAATGCCCTCATCTGTTATTGACTTACAACCATACAAGTTGATGGTATGTACGCCTGCCAATGCTTTCAAACCTTCGTCTGATATGTTTGTTTGTCTTAAATTGATTGTGTGTACACCAGCCAACGCCTTCAAACCTTCATCTGTTATCGATGAACACTTTTTCAAATCAATAGTGTGTACACCTGCCAAAGCCTTCAAACCTTCATCCGTTATTGAGGAACATAAACTCAATTTGATAGTGTGTACTCCTGCCAGTGTCTTCAAACCGTCATCTGTTACATTTATATATGTTAAATCAATCTTATGTACACCTGTCAATGCTTTGAAACTATTGCCTGATAATGATTCACAACCATACAACTCAATAGTATGTACACCTGCCAACGGCTTCAAACCTTCATCTGATATAGATTCACAACCACACAACCTGATTATATTTACACCCGTCAATGCCTTCAAACCTTGATCTGTTACCTTTGTATACGATAAGTCAATCTCATGCACACCTGCCAATGCTGCAATGCCCTCATCTGTTATTGATTTACAACCATACAACATTATTGTATGTGCACCTGCCAATGCTTTAATACCCTTATCTGTGATAAGTTTGCAACCACTTAGGCTGATAATGTGTACACCTGCCAAGGACTTGATACCCTTATCTGTAATAAGCTTACAAAAATACAGGTCAATAGTGTGCACACCCGCCAATGCCTTCAAACCTTCATCTGTTACGTTTACATGTGATAAGTCAATCTCATGTACGCCTGCCAATGTCACAATACCATCATTTGTTATTAGTTCACAATCATTCAATCGGATGGTGTGTACACCTGCCAACGTCTTAATGCCCTCATCTGTTATTGATTGACATCCACCCAAGCTGATAGTGTGTACTCCCGCTAGCACCTTCAAATATTCATCTGTTACCTTGGTATATGCCAGGTCAATACTATGTACACCTGTCAATGCCTTTATAGTGTCATTTGTAATTGATTTATAAAAGCGCATGTCAATGGTTGTATTCTGGAGCAAAGGACTGCCATAAAGCATCTTAACTTCGTTTTCTCTTTTAATATTGATAGAACCGTATCCAACGTGGTGGTGAACAACATCTCGCAAAAAGTGGCACGTTTGGGCTGTACGGAGTGCATGCATATTTGTCCCTTGTTTGAGAATATAGACTATTAATTCAATTGGTAAGGCAACCAAGTCGATTACGTTCTCAGTAGCTGTTTTTGAGTCTTTTCCTTCCATTTTACCACAATAATCGCTTGAAAGAACTTTATAGTGTAAATTAGTACTTGATTCAAACGCTGAATACCAGTAAATGTTTTGGTGAAGTAAAATGGCTTAAATGTGACGTATTCCCTGTATTAAGTTAACAGCAGCTTACAACAATAGTACGTGCTATTCTGTTTCCCTTACTATTACCCAAGATGTAAGGGAGAATTACAAGTGCTTCAAACCCGTTTTTGTAACAGACACGTGTCAAGTGGCACATTAAATGTTTCCTACAATTTCGATTGTGAGATTGTATTGTGTAAGGAAGTGGTCTTGACCGCCTTTGGCGTAGCTGTAAGCTAGACTTCCTTATAAATGGAACTGTTACAACAGCCTACACATTCATTTTTAATTATTAGTTGTTTGAGGAACAGATCAAGCGATGATATAGTGAATACAGTTGAGACTCTAAAAGTATGGTTTTTAGAAACTTGCGGTGCTGGTTAAACTCAGTAAGTCATTTTTCATAACAGTTTTTAATATTTTTAGCTCTACACCTTTCCTGTAGCTGGTGGATCAACGCTACCTTCTCAACCACTAGCCCTTTTTAAAAGTGGTGAATGCAACAAAGTACCTATGATAGTCGGTACAAATGAGTAAGTACAAACCATACATGTTGCCAACACTAAAATCAACTTTTCAAAGATACGAACCAAATCTTTCACACAATGAACTATAGCTAATTCTATTTTAGATAATGGTAGAACTTACTATTGGATATATTCTTGGCGTTATATTGTGTATGTCACAGGTTTTGGTTGTTGAACTTATTCATGAATACCTTGCAGAATCCCTCGAGGACTAATGCAATCAGAGATGAAAGTTCCTAATGAGGATATGAACTAGTCAACAATCACCATTCACAAGTACCTGTCCGCACTAATCGGCGTTGCTCTGGTAGACAGGTTTGGCTTAATTACTTTCTTAAATTGGATATCAATCTCAGAGTTAGAAGTAGTGAGTAAAGAATAATATCCTTGCTAGGGATACGGGCTACCTATGTTCACAAACCATCTCAACAAGGCGTCCCTTGATTTCGTTTTTTTTATCAATCACTTTGTGCGTAGACTACGTATTGCTTGATTACTGCCCTTATAGAACTACCATTGCCAGTATCGCTCTGCGGCAAAAATCCTGAATATTGTGCGAGTTATCATTTAGAGTGTTATGTCTGTATATTCTACTGGAATTCCAGGCGTTTGAAGAAACTAGCTGACCAACCATAATCTGACATTACCGCACCCGGCACGCACAGATCAACAGATGGCAAGCAACAATCATCCCACTTCCCGCCCTTGAAAAAGGAACTTTTTCTGATCCAAAAAATCTGCATTTATTGAAAACTGAATTTGTGGATCATTTTTTGCATAAATAGCACGTGTACAAGATATAAATCCTTACTCGTGTGTTGCGTTTGAGCCACCGAGACGTTAGTCTTCCTCCAAACCTGTCTTGTTGCTTACTCTGTCTCTTGTTGGTTCTAACCTAGATTGTCGTCTAACAAAGAAAACTCGCTGTTTTCAGCTTTTTTGCCTCTCGCTCAAACGCTCCTGAAACGCGTTCAAGTAGTCAAACTTGGCTCTTCTACGCATGCAAAGCCCGTACAGAGGCGAAACGTTTAATTGGAAGTCTACATGTTGTTTTTTATTATTGCTTTCAGTGGCGTAAAAATCAACCCGTCAACAGTAACAAGAGACTCGTTAGAGCCTAGAAAGAGCACTTAGAACGCTAACAGGTCAATATATGAATTACTGAATATATAAAGGAATTCATTCGTATTTTGCCTTACAGTAAACGGTACAAGCAACAATGACGAAAAAAACGCCTACAGTCTAAAATTATGTGTAGTTTTCGTTTTTCCTAATTTAGAATATGTCTCCCAAATATAATTGGTTGGAACTTCTTTACCTGGTAACAGATTAGTGAAAAAAACAACTAGTATAACATAATACAGTTTCAAAACAACTAATAACGCGGTATCGGAGTGAGCAAACTTTAGGAACTACTACAATGTACAAAAAAGGAAACAACCTTTCCTTTTTGAGTAGGCTTTAAGCAAATACATACACAAACACCCCACAACTACTGCACCTCCGTAGTACAATGTCACAACTCACTCTAGTGCTCGTTGCACTATTAGCATTTCTTGCTATCGAAACAAACGCACACAGCTACTTGTTCGAACCTAGGACTACTTCTGGTTGGAACGGTGTTAAAGGCTGCCGTGTACACCGCTACAAAACACCATACAAAGGCTTGAAATACCTCAATTGTCCAGGTCCTTGTGACGACTTTATTGTTTCTTCTCGTACAAACTACGAGAAAGAAGCCGATACAAGCACTGCTGCAACTTACAAACGAGGAGAAAAACTACCTTTAAAATGGACAAAAAATAACCACCAAGGACATGGATACGTTCGATTATCTCTTGTCCCGTTCGAAGACTATCTAAAGAGAAGCCCATCAAACTACAAAAACCTTGCTAAGCAATTCAACAACAACGCTTTCCACTACGAATGTTGGGGAGCTAAACAAGTCAGCTGTAATCCGGGCAAAAAGGCTACTATTGCATGTGGTTCTGACACAAAAGGTGTTTATTACCAGTCTGAATCCCGCATACCTACAGTTGTACCTGATGGTAAATACGCTCTTCAATGGACATGGTTCGGAGGTACTGGTGATGTAATCAGCGACTACTACAGTTGCTCTATTATCAGAATATCTGGAGGTCCAATGGAAACAAAATACCAGATCTCTGCCAAGAAATGTCAAACGACGAATGGTGTACTCGGTACTTGTGCTGTTATGCCTTGTTCTACCTCATGGAGACACTTATCAAGCGGCGGAAGCGAAATATATCCAGAAGAGTGGACCAGACGATCTGATAAATTCGTTTACCCAGCGAACTTCGGCGGTAGTGCTCAATCTCCACCTCCTCCAAGAAACACCAATCCACCTCCTCCACAAAGAACCAACCCTCCTCATCCACAAAGAACCAACACTCCTCCACCACCACAAAGAACCAATCCTCCTCCACCTCCAACGAATGGAGTTAAATGTTTAGATTCATTAGCACTTCGAAAAAGCAACTATTGGAGTACGTCCTTTTTTTTTTTTTCAAGCAATCTTTCCTTTACTAACAGTTTTTTTGTAGGCAATGGAAGAGCCACATCTATAATTACTACAATTAAAACAGCTAGAGGTGTACGCCTTGACGAAGTAGTGATCAACTTTGAGTTCAGCGGATCTGTACAATCCGTTTTTGATAATCAGATTTGGCCAAGCAATACAAAAGTCAAAAAGGTATCCACTAAAGTTATGCAAATGACAGTACAAGGAAATACAAACTGGCCTGGTTTCAACCTCCTGAGCAATGGCCGTAACAACAAAGTCGTCAAGACAATTGTTGTACGCGGTACAACACGTGATGGTAAGCAATGTAGAAGACAAACATTGTAAAAATGTCAGTAAATAAACAAAAGTACTTGTCATCGATTTGTTTATTCTCGCTGTTTCTGTAGTCAACACGTTCCACCAATGATTTCCTTCTTCTGAGTTCCTATGCACACAGTCCTGAGGGTGCGAAGTTTTACCTTATCGCTAGGCCTCTGCAACAAAGCCAATAAGATGTCTGCTACGCTTCATCCAACGCTTCTGGTCGATTTATTTGGAAACCAGTACTTGCCTTAAATACGACGTTAAGACGGGTCAAAGCAAACAGAAAAAGAAAAACAAAATGTCTTCGAACAGGTTTATGAAGGTAATACTACTAGGTGATTCTGGTGTAGGTAAAACCAGGCTCCTCATGCAGTTTACAAACGAAACATTTACAAAATCAAATGAAGGATCGATGTATCCTGATTTTAAGATGAGAAACTTGAAGCTACCAGATGATAGTTACGTAAGAATACAAGTATGGGATACTTCAGGACAAGAAAAGTTTCACCGTTTAGCACGTTCTTTCTATAATGGACCACACTGTTGTATACTTGTTTATGATATTTGTAACGCTAATTCTTTCCACTCTTTAAAAAAATGGAGAAGTTCTTTTCTTGATAAAGCGACGCATATAAACAAGGATACATTCCCTTTTATTGTTGTTGGTAATAAACTAGATAAAAAAAGCTTAAGAGTAATAACACGTGATGAGGCTATCACGTGGTGTAGAGATAATGGAGATTTACACTATTTCGAGACATCAGCTGCTAAAGATGAAGATGTTGATGCTGTTTTTGACTTTATCTCTCAAATGCCTGTTCAAGAGGTTTACGTTGATGAAGAGGATATGGAAACGAAGAACTCGTCCTCTACTGGTTCTATCACAACGCGCACTGGTGGAACATCACATGTGATATTATCTGATGCGACAACTGATTCTGAGACGGCGCTACTATTACCACCTAAAAAAAAGTCGAAAAAAAAAGGATGTTGTTGTTAAACATCATCGTCGTTTTCGTATTACTAGGCACGTACTGCCTGCAAAAAAAACATAAATGGAACAGTAGTAATAAAATGAATGGATCCACAAAACGGTTTTAAGCAAATCAAACAAGTTCTGTTTCATTTTGTTTTCATTATTAAATCACGTGATGAGGAGCGACAGTACATTCCTTCAAAAATATACTAACCGTTTACTTTCCAATGCCATTCATGTAAGCACAACCGTGGCGTTAGCAACCGCAAGAGAGAAGCTCGAGAAAACGAAAGTGAATAGTTAATTTGTGCAGCAGGTTGTACATTACACTAAAGCATTCACAAGTTCTTAGAGAATTTTTTGCTAAGTAGTTGATTATTTTAAAATAATTCAATTTCACATCACAGCTTAATCTCACCAAACCAAAAGTTATATATGTTGTGGCATATATATACAAGTTTATAGGACTCGACTATCAAACACTTCTGAATAGGACAAAGATAGTAATTGTACAAATATAGACTTTTATTGTAAAAAAAATGTAGTTTTTTTCTTTATTTACGGAATATACTCCTTTTGTCCATCCTCAATCGGCTCATCTTGTGCTAGGTGTATAACTAGTTCCCCTAGAGCGTATTCTACGTTTTGGATTTCTTCTTTGTTTGTCTCTCTTAGTATTCCATCCATCTTTTTTTGTTGGTTTGGGACTGTTATAGCTGAGTTGTATCCTCTTGTCCTCAAGCACCAACTCAGAACCATAACGCATGGCTACCGTCACAGGCAAAAATCGGATAGGATCACGTCTACAACCCCCACAATTGTGGTTACATGTTCTGTTTGGGCCTTTAGGATCACAACTATATTTAACAGAAAATTAGTACTCACATTTGTTTTTTGCTAACGCACGTGTGTTCACAGTCATCAAAACCATTTTCTGGTATGCCATAGCTAAATTGAAATGCATTTCGCATAAATGTATCACCAATAGGTTCAGCTGGTTCGAGAACAGGAAAATCATTCACCATGGCTTCTAACATGTACGTATTTTTGAGAGTACGACAAGCATATGCAAGGTGCGACAGTTCACTCAGTACAAAGAAATTTCGTATGTACTTATTTTGTAGCTTTTTAGAGCTTGCTGCGGAACCATCAGCTCTGTTGTGAGCACGAAGTGGTGCCAAAAACCGCCATATAATATTGGCTCCTGGATCACGTGTTTTTAAGCGCTGTTGAATATTGGCAACAACAGCATGTATAGGGTATGTTTTAAAATGTTTGCCACATCCATCTGACCTGTAAAGGGTTAGTTGCTGAATAAAGAGAAAATGAAACAACAAAAAAGGTACGTGCCATAGAATAATTTCTTTGAACAGGTCAAAGAACTTATGTTGGTATAGAAGCTCTAGAACCCACTGTACATAGTCAGCAGTTTGTTTTACCTTTTTATTCTTTTGTTCTTTTTTAACAGTGAAGTGTAAGTATGTAACACAAGGTTTGTATGTTGAGCGGTTAATAGATGGAATACTTTTCAATTGTGGAGTTGGTTTAGCGTCTTGTTTAAGCTTTTGTGTGTGTGACATTCGTCGTTTCTTAGGGTTTTTTGCTTGATCTCTTTCCATCTCTTTCTTAGTGCATCTTTTTCTTTTCTTTTTTTGAGGTTTGTATTTGATGTTGATGGTGGTTTTGTAGGTGACACCATATACTTCTTCAATGTTTCTGGCAATTCTATTTTGTTCTTCGTTGCTAAAACCAAGACAAGGATAATGTAGTTAGTTTCCATGTTAGTTTGAGAAGCTGTAAAATCTAGCGTGATAACACCTCTATCAGGTTTTGCTTCAAGATCAAGGTGATCCTTTACATACTCATATATCCTAGCACGTGCAAACTCATCTATTGTTTTTAGGTTGGCTATTTCTTTTCGTAGCTTTTGTAGACTTTCCTCAGGTATGCCACTAGTCACCTTTTCATTCAACTCTGTTACCTTTTCTTGAAGCTTAATAGCTTCCTTAGATTCAAATTTATTACCCTCTCTGACTTGAATTTGTTCGGCATCTACAAAACGCTCAAACACTGGCCTGCTCACTGTGTCAAGACCTTGTTCTTCTGCCCATGCACAATATGTTAGATACATTGCTTCTTTTGTGCCTCTAAAACGCCGATTTGTACTACCTAAATGGTTTTGTTAATAAACACATTTTTATTTTAGCCAAAATTGGTGGACTATTTCAACGTGTACTTACCCGATGGAACAACACAATTCATCTCAAGCCATTCCAAAATTGTATTCCCCTTATTTCCTAGTTTGTCCCTTCTGAACCCAAGGTCTCGTAGAAAGTAATCAAGAGGTGGACAGCTTCTAATATTTTGTCTGGCTTTGTTTACTGCTTGAGTTGTTTGGCTGATCATCTTAGCTGTATTCTCTGATATAATCAGCACCAAAAGGTAGTCACAATTACGTACTATCATCAATGCCATCAAAGAAGGAGAGCAATGCACTTTTACGAACTGGTGAGTTCTTTGAAAGAATTTTATTCCTCAGTGCCTTTGTTGGTGATTGAGATGGATCTGAATACCTTTTTCTATATGCATTAACCAGCTTTGGATCTCTTTGAGCAAGTAGATGGTCAACATAAGTTATTATTTCTTGTGTAAAGCATCCAATTTTCTACGAAAAAATTAGTTGTTTGGATTTTTATGTAAAAAGTGTCAATACCTTTTGCGTTGCTGATGTGTCCGCAGTGCTTCAAATTGTACTACAGGTCTACCTGGGTTACGCTAAATGCTAAATAAGAATGACATTTTGGCGCTTTTTTTTAGTTGATTGGCGAAAAACTTGAAACCAGAGGCCCCACCGCCAAGGCCTGCTTTGAAAAGTTGTACACACGTGTAATTAAGCCACAGCTTTGTATACGCAGCTTCAAAAAAGCAGGCGGTTTCGGTCTACCATACCTTTAGCTCATTTGCATTTTTTTTTCGGCATGTATTGCAAGCAAAGCTGCCCGTAGCGTTTTCTACGCGTGCTAAAACGCATGGCGAGTATCCAATGAAGTATTCACCTTCTATTTTGTTTAACCTGTTTTCTCCTGACTCCCTATGCTTTTTTTTATCGCAGCACACGCAAATAAACCAAATCCTTTCACTTGGATTGCGTTGCATCTGTTGTTGACCAGTAATATGCAAAACTTTCCAAAACCAGAAAAAAACTCGTCAAAAATAGTATTTAATTTTTTTACGCATTTGAGGTACACTTTAACCACAGAAACTTTCTGTGCATGTTTTACACGCATAAATCGTTCCATTGAGAGGTATCAACTGCTTAGCAAAAAGTTCTCTACTCTCCAGTAGTGCATCACCCAGTACAGTAACAACCGTGCAGTTGATGGATTTAAATTGTACTTAACTGACTTGGACAGTTCAGCAAAAAAAAAGTAGGACGTGGCAGCTATGGTTTCCTCCACGCTTGTTTTTGTGCTTGTATTGTTGGCGATACTCATAGAAGGTACTTTAGCAAAGCTGAGTGTACTAGGTTGTTTTTAATTTGGATAGTATGCGCTGCTGATGATTTAACGTATGAATATGGCGACAGAATGTTTAAAAAGTGTAAACAACGCGGTAGAAGAATGAAAAAAGGTAAATTGTGCGTTAAACGTACCAAATACGCGTTTATACTATTACAGGATTATGTGCATCCCTTCAGGACATGGTTGAAGAGACTTTTGATGGAACCGTACGTTAAACTTAAACAGCCAATCAATGCGTGTTATTTATCACTACAAAGGGTACCCAACTAGCCGTTGCGTTTGGTAAAGCAATTTCTGATGGCCAAATTATTCATGATGCAAACCCAGGGTGGCTAAAGTCAGGCGTACGCATTTTTTTATCAATAATAGCACGTTAAACGCCTCAAATCGATAAAAAAACGAACTTTTTTTCGAACTCTTGTTTCTGGTCTCTAGCCAATTTAATGCCTTCGTATTGCGTTAATCGTATACTTGCATTAGAGTCGCATGTTGGAGGATGTCTTAGACTGGATAGAAACCAACAAGGAAACAGATATCGGCAAAATCAAAGAACAGTTTCATTCAAAGTTTTTTAAATGGTACCACAGTCATTTTCTACGCTCATTCTAGCGATAAAGAAGGTTTTCAGCTGACACTTTTTTTTTTTGAAGGTGGGCCGATTTACTAAAGAATGAGCCTCCTCCAATATCTCCAGAGGACATATTCGGTAAAGATGGTACGTAATCTAGAGTATTATTGTAGTATGATGCTGATTGAATGAAAAAAAAAGGAAAAGTCAACATTGGACCTGATGGTAACTTACAACTTGATGAAGGTACGTTCTATACCATTATATTGATTATATATATCCATATCTAACGTATCCTAGCAACAAAACAAAAATTAAAGGCAATGGCGGAGGCCAAAAAGAAAAAAGACGAATTGTAGGCTAAACTGCTGCGTTGACTCAATAAAAATTACAGAAACACTAAAGGCCAGTTCTGGTTCGCTGTATTTATTCTTTTAATTATTGTGAAACTACAAAAAGTCAATACGTCGGAGAATTTCTGCCATAAAAAGGTTGAACTTTATCTAACTCCGGTGTTACTTATCTAGTACTGTAGGCTAACTAAATGAGAGTTTTATAAGCACCAAAAGAAGTGCAGTAATGTAACACACGTTGTGTATTATGACACGATACCTTAAATTCATCGAACACTTAATGAATTTTTGTTCTTTTTCTTCACAGTACGGTTGTTTCTTTTCGTCTTCGGAGCTCATTAAAAGCCAATAGATGGCATCTCAGTTATTTCTACAGCTATTTACGTTAATAGTCACATCACATGCGATTAATCTTGTTGGTGTAGATAGTACGTTCCCTATTATACTCTAAACTAAGCGTAATATTACAAATAAATGCGATATCGTATTTCTAAAAATCCATTTTTTTTGTTTAGTGCCTAGTTTCACAGGCGAAGGACGAAATCCTCAGTTACCTTCATCAGGAAGAAGCGGTGCTACTCTTATATACTATGGTGGTGCTCCTTTTTATAATGACGGTACATAAAAAAGGCTATGTCAATAGTTAACATAACCTTGTTTACCGCTTAACTTTTTTCAGGTATATCTCAATACAGACAAGCGATAAGTGGAAACCCTCTTCCTGGGTCAAGAGCTATATCTAATGCGTAAGATTTTGATATGTTGCGCGTACCATTCCGGTGTAATTTGGTTCTGAAAAAAAGATCACGTGATTTTCTGATACAACTTGAAAAGTGAAGAGTTTTTTTTTTTTCCTTATTCGTTTTTTTTTGTTGTGTGGTCGCTTATCTTGACTTTTTCTTCGTAGTGTATTCGGTAGACAACCAGAAGGTCGTGGTATGACTAAAGCTTTGGATCATGACTCAGACGCCAATCTACTATCAGTTTATTTTGGTCAACTTCTAGATCACATATCCAACATTTTAATGAACAAAACACATTCTTGTTTCACCAAGATCTACAATTGTAGTTTTCAACAAATCCTGTTTGTTTTCAACTTTCACGTGAAATTATTCCTTGACTTTCTCACGATATAACTCTCACACATGAGAATCCAAGCGAGAGTGTTCCTTTTCCTATACCTACAGGTAAATACTTGATATCTTTGATTCTGTCATAAAGAGGTTTATTCAACTGTGGTCTTATTTGTAAACGATAGGAGATACGTATATGGATCCACTCAACGAAGGAAATAAAGAACATCCATTCTCAAGATCAGCTTTCCTTTCAGGATCAGGTACAACCCAAGTATTTTTTTACTTTGCTCAACTTTACTCCTTAGGAGTTACCAGTCCGCGACAACATGCCAACGCTATTACTGCATGGATAGATGCCTCATTTGTGCGTACTATTGATCTAATTAGCTGAGTATTAAATCACGAGTATGTGACTAATGATGATTGATAGGTTTATGGTAGTGATGACGACACATGGATGAAACTCAGAGAGTACAACCCAAATGAAGGGTTTCTTAAAATGGGTATTGATGTACCAGGAGATGGTTCACTCCTACCGTTCAATTTCCATAATGATACAAACAGCTCTTTGAGTATGGTTGATAACTTTTTGTAAGTCCGAGACTTTCAGCTTTGTTATTGTCACTGTTTGCTTAATGGTTGGCATTAGCCCACCTCAAACAGAAGATGAGTATCTTTTCGCAGCTGGAGATTTGCGAGCAAATGAGAATGTTGCTTTGGTATCTCTTCAGACGCTTTTCTATAGAGAACATAACCGATATGTTCAGAGTAAGCACCTTTCCAAAAATACACTTCTAAATATCACCTTTTTTTTGGTTCTCCTTCTTATTTATTTCTCTTTTAGCTCTTGTTGACGAAGGTGTTGTTACTGATCCTGATGAAAGATTTAATATGGCTCGTCTATGGGTTGGCGCATTAATGCAGGTACATAGTGACACGATACATAGCACGGTTTTTCCGTTAACAACATTTTTGTAGAGTATAACTTTCGGCGAATACTTGCCCATGCTCTTTGGCGAAGATTTTGCTCCCTACTCTGGTTATGATGGTACATGTAGTAGCGATATTAGCGCATCATTCAGGTACTTGTTATTAAACTAAAATACAGCATTTTATAACTATTCAAATAGCACTGCTGCGTTCAGATATGGTCATAGCCAAATCAATGGATTAATTCCTAGAATGAACAGCGATAAGCTTCCACATGAGCAAGGTGATAGATTTGTTTTGTTGTGGTTATTCTTATGCTCTGTGATAGGATCTATGCTTCTTAGAGAATCTTTTGGGTATACTCAAGGTGTTACAGCAGCTGGAATTGGCGTTATCCTTAGAGGTTGCGCTTGGTCAAAAATGGTTTGTTGGTTTTGATATACTTCTATTTCTTTTGGCCACAATTGATTTATGCTTGGATTTAGGAGCGTACAGATGGTCTTGCAGTTGCTGATTTACGTAATTTCTTGTTTGCTCATGCTCCTGGCGCAATAGGACAAGATTTAATATCAAGAAATATTGAAGTACGTCAGAAGCAGTATGAATTTTTTCACAATGATTAATTTGCTTAAAGAGAGGTCGAGACCATGGGTTGATGAGCTATGTGCAAGCTAAATTACATTTCTCAGGGGTAACTATCAATGACTTTACTGATATAACTGGTGAGACAAGCTCAATATTTTTTATTTTACACGTGATTTAAACGTGATAAAAACACTACAACAAGCAATACTTTTTCTAATTTGTTTTTTTTTTTTGAAGATAATGCTGAAGAGGTGCAAATACTTCGTGATTTATATGAGACTGTTGAAGATGTTGACTTGTTTGTTGGTATGCTACTAGAGCCTATAACAAGGGGGTATGTATCAACAACTTAAAAGCTATCTGACTTCTTCTTAGTACTGTCGGCCAACTCATTTTTGATATCATCACGGAACAGATGACAAGAATACGAAAAGCGGATTGGTAAGTGCTTTTTTTGGTGATTTTTTTTTCCGTATCCAAGCCTTTATCACAGTTGGGTTTAATACGCTTTGAGAAGAAAAAAAAGGAAAAAAAAAGAAAATTTTTCTAGCAACATAAACAAGCAGAAAGACAAGTTCTGATGTTGCTAATGACATGCTTTATTGTATTAATGAATGTTGATACTTATCTTTTACTTAGGTACTGGTTTGAGAACACCCAAAATACTATCTTCAGCCCTGAAGAAGTAAATGAAATACGACAAACAAAACTACGTGATATTATTATGAGAAACACTGAGATGAGCGTTTCTTCATTCCCTGGACAAGCTTTTGAAGTAACAGCAGCTCAAAGTACTTACAACAAAATACAAAAAAACCTAAACACGTGAAAATCACGTGGTACAACATACGTACAGTGTTTAACTTTGTTATAGTTGGTCAACCTCAACTAAGTGGCGATCCTCATTTTACTGGCTTTTTATCACAAAAATGTACGTGTCACGTGTTGTGATTCAACATGTTGATATACGTGTGGTATATTCATATTTTATATTTAGTTGACTTTCATGGTATTGCTAGAAGGCACTTTAACTTGATTTCTGATGAAGACTTCCAATTAAATTCGTTGTTTCTTGAAGCTGAGTTGAGACCTAAAAAAGTGAATAAAACATACAATGGCGCTCTTGCTTTTCAGTGTGGTAAGCTCATACGCGGTCTACTATGAATATTAATCACATGCCATCTAAAGGACAAGACAAACTACTTATTGCTTGTAACAGAGCTGCAGGAACACGTGAAATCTTCTTCAACGACAAACCAAGTAAGGGCGTTGAGCACAAAGTTCAAAGATACTTACTTCTTTCTCTTTAGTCGAAGATGCTACAGATTTGAAGTTCTGTAGAGGAGCAAAGAAGATGGCTATTGGTGATATCCATACCAAAGACAATAAGAAAGTTTCTATTACTCTGGATAGATACAAATTCAATGTTCGTTTCAGCAGTTCAAAGCATAGTACGTTGTTATATTTTTTTTGTTAGAATTTACAGTTGACATTGTCAGGTTCTTGCCACATCAATTTTCGATCAAAGTACACTTGGGGTGACTACC
Source organism: Trichosphaerium sp. ATCC 40318 (assembly GCA_038496445.1). NCBI lineage: Eukaryota > Discosea > Flabellinia > Trichosidae > Trichosphaerium > Trichosphaerium sp. ATCC 40318. The sequence continues at coordinate 40,706 of JALMLS010000474.1, forward strand.
CAATACCACATGGTGTTCTAGGAAATACAGCAAATAAGAAAAGAACAACACCACTCACATCAAATGGTCGTCAAGTACGTACCATTAATTAAAAAAAAAAAACACAAGAAATCTGACTTTTTTTTTTCGCAACTAGGGAGAAGGTATACTTCAAGGTTCTATGATGGACTATTTTGTAAAAGATGGTTTATGGGGCAAAGACTTCAAATACAATAACTTTAAATAAAAATAAAAAAAAGCCAATGTAGAAGAGAGTACAGTAATAAAAAATAAGAATAAAAAAAGATATGCATCGTCAGATCTAGGTTTTTTGCTTTTATGTACGACTATCAAAACTCCTGGTTTATTAGATATTACTACACACTACAATTATCTTGCTCAAAAGGTCTTAGCTGAACATTATCTTATTTTGTAGGTAACGTACCAATACAAAACTGGGCCAGTATAAGTTTTTATGATGGTTGGAGCACGTGCTAAATAGTGGAAATAGTAAACGTTTCCAGGCCCTTTAAGGTAGACTGACTTTCAGTAGCGCCTTAGCCGGATATCAAAACGAAAAGTAAGACCTCTGCTTTAGGTCATCAATATTACACGTGTTAAATTGTTTGGCTTCACTTTACATTAAACAAAGACGTCGGTCGATATTATGCTTTCTACCTCAAAAAGGTCTAAAATTACCAGTACTACCAGCACAAGTTTGCTAGACCTACCGTCAGAGATATTAGCGCACATCCTGCGTCAAACAACAAAATCACGCTTTGCGGCTTGTCAAACCTGTCGTTTACTTGCTTCTATTGTTCATGACATTATTGGATACCATGCTATTATGATTAGAACATTAACTCAAGCAAAATCAGCTGCGAAACATTTTGGTGTTCTGAAATACACAAGAATATCCCTTGGAGATATGCAGTCTGCAGGAGTTTTTACAATTGACGTTGAAGTAACTGATGAGTGCGTCAAAGCACTTGCTGGAGTAAATACTATTGACCTTAGTTTCACTTTAGTAACAGATGAGGGTGTTAAAGCACTTGCTGGTGCCCATATTATTGGCCTTATTGGCACTTCAGTAACAGATGAGGGTGTCAAAGCACTTGCTGGTGTCCATACTATTTATCTTAGTGGCACTTCAGTAACAGATGAGGGTGTCAAAGCACTTGCTGGTGTCCATACTATTGGCCTTAGTGGCACTTCGGTAACTGATGAAGGTGTCAAAGCACTTGCTGGTGCCCATACTATTGACCTTAGTGGCACTTCAGTAACAGATGAAGGTGTTAAAGTACTTGCTGGTGCCCATACTATTGACCTTAGTGGCACTTCGGTAACTGACGAAGGTGTCAAAGCACTTGCTGGTGCCCATACTATTGACCTTAGTGGCACTTCAGTAACAGATGAAGGTGTTGTAGCACTTGCTGGTGCCCATACTATTGACCTTAGTGGCACTTCAGTAACTGACGAAGGTGTTAAAGTACTTGCTGGTGTCCATACTATTGACCTTAGTAACACTAAAGTAACTGTTGAAGGCATCAAAGCACTCAACGGTACTAAAGAAGGGGTTACAACTGTAAAGGAAACTAAAGTGTATATGTAAGGCAACTTTTACAGGACACAATAAAGAAAAGGTGATTGCTAGTTATGCCACCAAAGTCACTTGTCACATTGTAGTATGTCAGCTCCTCATAATTTAAAAATTATACACTAACACTCAAGCTCAGCACTTTCAGATAGATATTCACCTTGTGTTGGTAGACCAGCGTTAAAGCTAGTAGTAATAAAGTCGGTAAATAAATATGGAGTTGTACTTTGGACTGTTCTGAGAAAAAGTTCTCGTGTGATAGAACAATAAGTAGTAGGGGCGATAAGGATATTTATTGTAAACAAATGAATATCGTATCAAGCTAACAAAGGAATATACCAGCGGCACAAAAGCTCTAAAAAAAAAAAAGAAAAAAATTAGAATTGGTTGAGTTGTTCTCATAACGCACCTCGCAAATTACCTTCATGCCTGTGTACAGCTTTATTGGAGTGTTGAAGCCATCGTAGTAGCTAGTAATTGCTGTAGAGTCGATATAGAACGGAGGTTTATTGTCCCACGTGCATGTATAGTTGTAGGGTTTATCACTACCTTTGTTAAATACCTTTACTATCAGCATGTTGTCCAGAGTATCAAAACGCATCACTGCTGTCCCTTGATCTGCTATACATTGAGGATAAGCAGTTAAATCGCATGCAGGTCTAGCAACATCGTAAAGCTTCTGGCAAGAAGATAAAACGTCATCGTCAGTGATATTTTTTTGGTAGGAGGAGAGTTTGTATTCAATGTAAGCGTAGATGGTGTTATACTGAGTTTGAGATATTGTAATGTACGCAAGTACTGTTACAACAAGCAGTAGCTTCTCCATGGTGCGTGTTTGAAGAGAATGAATTAAGTCTACAGAAATGTTTTAAGATTGGCAGTGGTTAGTCACGTGCTATGGTAATAGCAACGTTTAAGATGAAAAGAAGATGTTTAGTAGGTGGCCTCAGATTTATTTCGTTGAAAAGGTGGATAGGAACTGAGATCCCTAATACGTTTTTTTTCAAATTGGTTAGTACTTAAAGTACTTACAACAACGCTGCTAAAAGAGGTTACTTCCAACTGCCCCTTTCCATCTTATCAAAAATATGCCGATGGAGAACAGCGAACAAACACGCATTTCTTTCAAACAGCGAGTCACAAAAAATTCTGTTCTAAATGATATTGTGGAGTGCATGTTAAAACACGACAAATTTAACCTGAGAATTGTAGTAACAGAATGTGAGCATAGTAATTTACAATGATACTCGGATCACTAGTGTTGTTAGAGTTACAAAGTATTTTCAACGCTAGTGGCTACGACATCTACTTGATAACCATCAGTTTAATGAGTTAGGGGCGGTTGTGGTCCGGCTAAGAAACTCAGCATCAAAGTCTGCTATTGGCAGCCGTTTAAAAATATGAGCTTTTGTTGGGATTGTACCATGGCAACACATGCTTCTTTTAAGTTACTATGGCTTTGAACTTCGTTTATGTTCGAGTCAGCTAAAGTAGTTACTGCCCAATTGTTGTAGTATTACTAACATACACGTTTATGGCTGAGCTGCAAAATTCGTCGGTTAATTTACAATACGTTAACCGTTTGGCCACCGGTTACGCACATTCAATGGTAATCGCAGACGATGGCTTTGTTTACACGTGGGGACTAAACGATTACCGCCAATTGGGTAACACAGACGAAAAAAAGAGTTCTATCGCAAGACCAATAAAGTCACTCGTAAATATCGTCTGTATTGCTGCTGGATGCTTTCATAGCCTTGCACTTGATTCAAACGGTATTGTGTATGCATGGGGGCGTAATTCAGAAGGTCAATTGGGTCTGGGTCACTTTGCGTCACCTGTTTCGTCACCAACACGTGTTCCAAATCTCAACAATATCACGAAAGTCTCTGCCTTTTTTGTGAGTATGGCATTATCAAAATCAGGTCATGTCTACTCTTGGGGAGACAACAGAAATCAAGGATTGGGTCATTCATTCGACAAGCCAGAAGTTTCATCACCAGCGGTTATTCCAAATCTTCAAAATGTTCAAAAAATTCAAACTAATGAGCATGTAAGTGGAGCAATGACATCAACAGGTCATGTCTTTCTTTGGGGAACAGCAAAAGGTTGTATCTGGGGACCAAAAGAAGGCAAAGCGATAGATATATCACTATTCTTGAAACGAAAGACAATTTCACGTGTTCCAAGTATTGATGATGCCACTGATATTACCATTGGTGATGAGCATGTACTTGTTCTCCTCAAGTCAGGACAAGTATTTTCTTTCGGATACAACTACAGTGGGCGTCTTGGGTTGGGTATTGATGACAAGTATGGCCAGGGTATCATCAAAGGACTCAATAACATCATATCTGTACATGCTGGTGAGTATACATCATTTGCGATTGATGATGAAGGTTGTTTGTTTGGTTGGGGTAAAGGGAAATGGATTGATTCGTTCAAATCAAACAAACCATTAAAATTACCTGGAAAATATCTTGAGTTTGCCAATAAATCATATCATTACTTGGCAATATCTCATGACTTTAAATTGGTCGCAGGTGGACGTGATAATTATGGTCAATCAACACCACAAAAGTTAACATTCACCAATTATCAAAAGGTACTTGAAATCTTATTTGTCTTTCTTTTGTCTGACAATCTACAAGTACTTTAAAACAGCCAATAAAGTAATCACAAAAGAGAAAAATGATGATGCTGTGAAAGCAATGAATGCAGAGTTAAAAGAAGACAGAAAAGATAAGTACTTGTCAAAAGCCGTGGTTGATCCCAATCGTGATTACACCAAGTTTGGAGATGATCCTGAACATCTTGATATCATTCAAGATGCCCTTGAAGCCTTTAAAATACAAAATCAAGATGAATACATCAACAATGTAAGTATCAGAAAACAAGCAATACCTATCTCACATGGTATTTAGGTTAACAATCCTCGCTTGCCACTTGATGTAGACACCTCAATTTTATCTGAACAATCATGGAATGACAAGCCTCATGTTTCAGTCGCTCACACAAAGGTGTCTTGTTTTAATTTTATTTTCTTCATATTTAATTGTATTTAGTCGGAGTTCTGTCCACCTCAAGAGAATCAATCAATCGCTGCTCCCAAATTTGATTGGCAATCAACTTTGGTGAGGTTGGGTATTTCAAGTAAAAGAGCACAAGAACTTGGATCGTTGATGAACAAAGCAGCCATCATAAAAAGTGAAATCAACCCTGAAGTGTTAAAAGAGCTTGGATTCAATGTGATTGAGCGTATAAAAGTCATAAAAGCACAGGAAAACAAAATGCTATAAACAGAACATCATTATTAATGAAGGCCTGAGAATTTACACCTTTGATGAACTAGCATAGCAAATTAGTCAGAATACTCGTATTGTACACAAAAACCTTTCAATAAATTCCTTAAGTACAATATAAAGGTTGCCCTGTAGGAGCACTCAGCATATTTATATTTGCTTGAAGCTTCTTTTGGCCGTTTTCTCTTTGCATATATATACTGCTGGGCTTAATCTTACTGAGACAAAGCATCTAGCTATATTTTTTGGAAGACAGAACTAGCTGTTGAAGAAGTATAAAAGAAAAGTGCCATATTTAGATTAGTTCTCTTATATTATATCTACTGTCACTTAAAAGACAGCTGTGCTGAATGTCTGTGCATTATTGTCCCAGTTGTGTCCTCCTGAAGAACAAAAGCTGTAAGGAGATTGTGCTTTCGTTAGTGTCGTTTTCTCTCAACTTGTAGTGGGTATGTCTTGTGTAGAGAACGAAGAGGTATTCCAGATGTAGAAAATATTGTTCCATTTCTATTGATGAAAGCTTCTGTCGTTAGTTAGATTTGCTGATTGGTAGATGTGACAACTCATTATTTCTTATAGAATGTCACCAACCTAATACAGCTAACCTGGTATAGCCGCTTAGCGACCACCTCGAAATGAAGTAGTTTAGGTGTTTGTAAAAATCAAATCGTTCGAGACACGTGTTGACTGTTGTTGATTTCACTTCAAGCGTAAACCACTTTTTGTAAAGCATGGAGAAGGTATTCAATGTACCAGAAACAATATTAGCTGTAATGGAACAAACGAAGAGTTTTAAAGCAATATTAGCTTTTTCAAGCACGAACAAACTTGCTCGTGACGTAATATGTTCTGAACAGAGTGCGAAACAGCTATTTAAATCCCAGTGGACCAATCCCTTGTACTACGGTCCACTTTGTGAATGGCCAGCAAAGCTGCGGTTAAAGGAAGACATATCAGGGTTTAATGGACTGCAATACCTCTGCTTTGCTCGTCACTTGGAGAAACAGTATGAAGTATGTCGTATCTGTACTTCTTTGTCAAGCAATGTACTAACAACCTACAATTAAAGAGTGAGTGTAAAGTGGGCGACAAACGTGTTGATATAAAGACAGGCGAACAGATTCTTCCTTCAGACTCCTCTTCAGACTATTACTATGGTCCTACTTTTGATATTGGTCCATGGAAATCACGTGTGAAGTATTATCGTCGTATTCGTGATGTTGGTGATATTGTTCTTATCGAACAAGATGACACTTTTACTGGGTTTTGTAAGAAGACTAAAGAACAACTTTGGGAAACTAAGCGCAATGGTTTTTCATCATGGATAGATAAGGAAAGTTATATAATGATTGCAGCAGATGCCAGTAGATGTGGAGGTGCCAACAAGAGAGAAATGCTTGCTGTGAATCTAAAAGATGGTACTGCATGTCTAATTTGTCTGAAGCCACTCGTTCAACTCCATTAACAGAAGGTTCTTTAGGTTCGACACTATGGACTAAGAATATAATACATTTGTCTCCTTCTGGAATTCCATTGTCCTTTGCAATAGCAAAGGGTAAGTTCTTATACATAGTTAATTGGCAAACAAAAGAAGAAACAGTGATTGATATTAAAAATGGAACAGAAATTTGTGTGTTGAGGCATACTGTAGACAAAGTTGTTACTGTAGGTGAATACATATTTATCTTTCACAAAGATGATATATACAAGTATAAAGAATCAAGCATGCTATTGAAGGTGAAAAACAAATGCAGTGTGCTTGCGAACATTGTACAAACCTACAATTTCTCAAATGGGTTTGTTTTATTGGCGACATTTAATTTATATGTCAATCGTGGTGTGTATCTGATGTTACTCAACAACAAAGGAGATATAATTTTCAACATGAATACAGAGCCTGTAGGGCATTGGTGTCAGAACTTGGAGTTTGTTAAGATTCAGATAAGAGGAACAGAAGGAATTATTGTACATACACATATGGTAACAAAAGACTTTGTGAGCCAATGTGTGGGATGGGATGGTACCACAAAGTGGAAGCAGAAAGAACCATGATGATACAACTATTACACCTACAATCATTGTAAATTTAATCGTGTTTTACAGATTAAAACACTGCTTTTACCATGTTTTTAGTGTTGTAGGAACCAGCTCACATGGCAGGCAAGGAAATGAAACATGTTTTTGGAAAAATTAAAAATAAAGTAATCGTATTGGACTTTGCCTGTCAATTATTAGCCTACAGTTTTGAATTTACTAAAATGATACCAAGTTATTGGCATGCAAGTAGTGCTTGCTATTGCATGTTCAAATTGGTGTTCTGACCACGTTGTGTAGGTGTTGGGTATGGCGTTTGATTGTGCTTAAATACAATAAACTCCAAACCTACTACCAGAGCAAGGGGTTAATTGATTTTCGTTTAATAAACCACACGTTTTGCTATAGGTTGGGAAGTGTATTTTGAGGCCCTCTAATTTAGTTAAGGGCACTCTTTTTTATCAGGCAAGCGCACTATTTGATCGTGTCAACTAAAGTAGTTACTGCCCAATTGTTGTAGTATTACTAACATACACGTGTTTATGGCTGAGCTGCAAAATTCGTCGGGAATTTCGTTGGAGAACGTAAAACAACTTAGACGTTTTACATGAGAATTATATTTATACATCCTAAAGCTAGGGTACGAATTTTTTGAAATTGTAGAGAATGTGACTTAGAAACATACACAGTCATTTGTGTCAACAAAGTGCCGAACAGTTGAGCATTGTTGGGTAAGATTAGCTAAATGCCTGCATATTTTGGCCGATAGGAAAAAAAAAAGAAAATAATACGTTCAAATCATTGAACAAAGTATTTTTAGCAAACGAAAAACCGGTAGGGTTTACTACAAAGGTTGAGGGGTAAAAGGAGAACATGAAACCAAAAAAAAAAAAGGTTATTCTCAGAATATTATTGGATTGCGAATACTTGAGATTACCACAATATTTTTCGATTGATTTCACTTCAACATAAAAACAACTCATCATACTAATCTCATAGTGGTGCACAGTCAACATACTTTCATCGCATGATTTTCTGGTTCGAATCCAGGCTGCGGCACTAAAAAACCGCGGTCGCTTGATGGTTCAAGCAGTCGGCATCATTACCCGGCTTTTCTATTCTAGTGTGCTTCCTATAGTTCTCAACAATTGATATAGGACACCCTCTTGTCATGTGACGCCATCACCACTTTTTTTATGCTCAGAAACAAAGCACAACACTAAATATAATACAATCTTTCTTAGCAACGTCTAATCATTAAGTGTAGTTTAATTACAGTTTTTATTCTAGACCAACCATCTTCTTGCTTAGCGCCCAAAAATCTTTTGCCAGTTGTGGATCTGTAGCGTATTGTCTTGGTACAGCCACCTAAAAACACGTGATCAATTTTTACTTTGGGTAACTAAACAAAAAATCATGTGGATTTTCAAATTAGCGTACGGCACAATTTTGAAAGTATTTACCACCTACACCATTTAAATCAGGCGAACACGCAACATATAAAGTAGTTGCTGCTCCTTGTGCTGGATTTTTTGATGCAAAAGGGAATAGACTCATAAAAAATGGAAGGATGCCTAGTTCTTTAAACAAGTTTGTTCGAACAACACCAGGCATTAGTGAGTTGACTGTAGTTGTTGATCCCTCTTGGGATAACTGACGTTGAAGTTCAACTGAAAATAATATATTCGCTGTCTTAGATGCGCCATAGGCCTTAATAGAGAGGTTAGAAATGAGGATAACGAACTCAAAAGCTGTCGAAGTTGGAACAAAATAGCAACTGTGTTATCACGTTTTCTTTTAGCTTTGATTTCCCATACCATCATCCAGGTATAACTGCGCTTTTCGAAGTTAATATCATCCAGTCTAACTCTACCAAATCCATGTGCTGATGAAGATAGAGAAACAATACGAGAATTAGGAGCGTTTTTAACAAGAGGTAGAACCAAATTAGTCAGAAGAAAATGTCCAAAATGATTGACGCCAATATGCCTTTCAATTCCGTCTTTCGTTTCCCCCTTTGGTACTGCCATTATACCTATTCATACATGATTATCATATATTAATCTTAGAGGAAAAGCGAACGAAGAGTACCTGCATTCAGGATAAGAAAATCAATCTTTGTTTCTTTTTCCAAAAGCGTCTTCGCACATTCTCTCACAGAGTCAAGAGATTCCAAATCGAGCTATAACATAATTAACAATACATCTCTCATGTCACTACTTCTAGAGAGCGATATAGTAACGACTTGGATCAAAAAAGAGTCTTAAAAACCCAACGAAGTGCGAAACGTTTTCAGAAGAAAAACTGGTAAAACAGCCAACATTTGTACCTCTGTTATGTCAATATTAGCCTGAGGGAACAATCCTTTGATTTTTTTGACGGCTGTTTCTGCTTTTTCTTTGTTCCTACACGCCATGATAACTCTAGCGTTGTGTTTTACCAATACTCTGGCTGTTTCATACCCAATCCCAGCATTAGCGCCTATATTATATCAAATAAGATGAGCATAGGCTAAATTGATGGATTACCAGTCACTAAAGCCACTTTATCGCTTAAATCAAGTTTGTAGTGTTCTGCTACATCATCTGCCGTACTGTGGCTTCCCAAAGTAGCGCTATTGCCCATTGGAAGTGTGAGAGTTTAACACTGTTTTTGGGTTTTATCACGTGTGTTAAGTTGCGTACTCATACTTAAATTGCTGTTGTTAAAAAAACACAGAATTTTCGCCTAAGTACTTGTTGTATAAGTTAGACTTCACTGAGAAACTGACAAGGTTAACAATGTACATGTACAGAACCGCCAAGAAAACTGCCTATTTTGACTCCTTTATGTTAGTGCAATTGCACCATCTATATCTATTACCCCTTTGAATCTATTAATGGTTGTATTTGCAGCGATCAAGGTAAACAAGAAAAAAGCCAAAAAAGAAAGTAACAACCAACACTGTAGCGTGAAGTAAGAAAATGTAACTTTAAAACCAATAAATCCAGCTAAACGTTGCTTAACTGCCATAGCCTTCAAAAGAGCAAAAAAGCGCGAGTGAGTTTGGTTCATTATTTTTCGCTAGATGTCTTGTAGCTCAGAACGGCTGTCAAGAACTGGGTCTCTGGACTTATCAAAGTGAGATGATTAACATATTCACTTAGAATACGTATCCAGCTTTACAGCTATAAAATACAGAAGAGAATGGCTAAATTGTATTTGCAGAAAAAACAGGCTGTACACAACGTACGAAAATACCAAAACATTGTTGCACAATTGGCACCCAGAATTTCTTACAAAATTTAGCATAAGAGCTTGAACTTCGTTCTAAACAAGTATTACAATACAATCTAGGTAATTGTGAAAAAAAAATAGTGTATGTACTGATAAGGCTCTTGTTTTTATACCATCATATGGGCATGGTTAAACATCAAGCAGGAGGTTCAAAAATAAGATGTTTTAGGCAGGAACAACTCATCTGGTATGTTCAAAAAATCCTCTTGGAATACGTCCTCACTAACAGCACCTCCCACATCCTTCGCTTGATCAGAATCTTCATCTTGTATATGAAAGAGCTTCTTTAAACTCTTTTTATCATACTGCAATCCATGGAAATCAGCTGTATCCATCAACGACCTATCCAATATGTCAAAATTGTTATCCAACAACAACAAAAAAAAATCTCTGCAAGAAAATTATGAGAATATATATACTAACCTCAATAATCTCTTACAAGGCTCTCCAGGAAATTTATTGAACATTTTCACCATCACCTAAAAAGGGCAAGTAAGTTTCAACCCACAAGTTTAGTGGGAAATGGCCTAACAAAACAGTGGCATTTCCCACTGAATCCACGGAACTACCACGTGAAAATTTGGAACTAATCTATTTACCTCTTTCACAAATTGTACATCTCCTCCATTTATTGCAATGAATCCAATATCATGTATAAGATGTAAGTGTGTAGGGCATCCTTCCGGATATACAGAGTAATCATTGAATACATGCCTCGCACGCTAAAAAAAATGAAAAAAAAAATGACAAAAAGAGAAAAAAAACATAATGTTGCCATACCTTTACAGCTTCATTTACTTGCCCTCCTGCAAAGTATACAATAGCATATAAACTAGCGCATATGGCTCCATAACTAACCCAGAACTCAGGGTGTGTACTTTGTTCAATATTTGACGTTATATCCTTCATTACAGCTAGCTCGTAAAGAAACTGTGCGAATTCGTCTTGCGACTTTAATATAAAAAAAAAATCAACCAATTGATTTCTGAAAGGAGCAAAAAGAATATTTGCTAGTGTACAATCTCGCATAGGCGGAACCCATTTTCAGTTTCAACAGAAATTGTCATCCAAATCTAAAAATAAAATAACAAGTTAGGTCACTTACAGCTAGCTGTAACTAAATGGATATTCCTACCCTGCCTAAAGAACACCACATAAGCTGCATCTTAAGAGGTACAGATGCCTTCACTGGATTTGCAAAAGCAAATCCGAGCTCTTTTCTAAACAACGACAGCTTCTGTCGTTCCTTCCCCCTAAACATTTTATTTTATCAATATATTCTAATGGTACAAGAGCTTACCTGTTTGTAAAGATATGATGAGTGAATAGCCTACATCGTCGTTCTATAGTATGCAAATAGTCGAGAGATTTATACAAGGGGTCTTTCACAAGTTCACAAAGCATGTCTAGTGTGTATTAGTGTCGTATGCTTGAAAAAGAACGTTTAATAGCAAAAACTACAGCTGTAAAAATAACTACTTTCTTCATGTTCGCTTAACTACCACCGCAGAAAAAATGACACTTTTTCACCCCATTTTGTTAAGTGAACATGAAGAAAATATTTATTTTAACGGCAGCTTTGTGAGTTAACGTACCGCATCCTTTCTTTGTGTAGTCGGAAATACATTCCGGTCCTTCAAAGAATCCGCACCCTTTGCCCAAAAGAACTAGACCAGCTTTTAAAATGGTTAGCAGGACAGCTGTTTACAATGAAATACAAAAGAGCTTACTGGCAACACTGGGATGTGTTGTGTCTTCCAAGTTTATAGACAATTGTTCACATGCTTCTAACAACTTCATTGAAGCTTCTACATGTGAATCTTGGGCACCAATTGCAAGTATACTAAGAACTTCAAATACTTGAGGTTCACCCGACAAAACTTTTACATTGTAAGAAAGGAGTCATTACAATTAAACCCATGACGTACTAGTACAAGTTTCAAACAGTTCATTGACAACCTGTGAGTTCCAGTGACGTACAGGTACAGCCTAGAGTGTATCAGAATGGAGCTGGGTCTGTATATGAGTCAACAAACAAATAGAACAGTTCGTACATAACGTGGGTAATATTTTCTCTGATACGCACCCAGCCATATTGTAACACAAGCTGTAACGTTTAAATCAGCGCATAGTTTTAGTAATCTAGTCTTACAGAAGTGTCAGAATAAAACAAAAAAAGTTGGAAGAAAAACCCAACAAATACCTGCTTGCTCTGCGCGGTCGTACTATACATTTTACGCCAATGAGCTATTTCGCGTTCTTGCAAAGCCAATTGCTCTTTTAATTTCTGTATCGTTGGTGGAGTCCCTTTTCGCTTGTTATTTTACTATAACATAGAACAGGTAACGCACCCTTGCTTGGACCTCTTTTCTTTTTTATTGGGTAAACACAAGCAATGTTTTTTTGTAAACAACGTGTACATGGCGAATCTTGGCTGCATTTCGCGTGACTCTTCCTACAAGCAACACAAGCGCGGCTACTTCTTGTCCGTTTTCCAGACGATGTACTAACGCGTCGTTTTTTAGCCGGTGGAGGTATGGACATTATTGCGAACTCGCTGGAGCTGCTCAAAATTTTTTTCCCTCAATGCTATCGAAATGGCAATTCATGAAAAAGAAACTTGAGCTGACTTTACAAAACGAGATACATAGGCCAACTATGGCAAAAAAAAACATCAACTAGCTTATAAGTACCAGTTGTGCAGTGCGGTATGGAACATCATAAATGTACTCAAATGCCTTTGGTGGAGCCTAAAATACACAAAAAAGTGTGACACTTTGATCAATAGGTTTTTTTTGGATCTTTTTTTGTGAACTCGTGAAAACTGTGCTTACGTCACACTGAAAGGTACAGTAGTTGTGAAAGTATGTACAAGCAATTCAAATAATGTCATTGGTAGTGAAGGAAGATCTCAGCCAAATTCCTGCTAAAGCCGTTGAACATACGCAATAAACCTGTTGCGCTCAATGTAAAGCGGAAATAGAGTGTCCAACTGTAGAATACAAAAATCACAAAAATCTCTCTGTACTGCCACTGTTACGCATAAAGCAAAAAACCTAGGTACTTGATACTCCAAGTAACGGAAGTTGCCATGGAACAATTTTAAGGTGAAAAAGCCCTCAAGAAGTTTATACTGGTGCTAGAGACCCTGAGGGTATCATCAAATAGGTACAAGACTAACCAGGACCCAAACTACTGTTTCTTGATAGTACGACACTGTAATTTGTACTTAACTGTGTCAAACGCTAGCACCAATTGTTACATTTTCGCATGGAACAGTATTTCATGCAACGCCTGTCGTAAGCAAAAGGCTCTTTTTTTTTGAAGCGAAGTAGCACAATTGCAAAAAAATCACGTGCGTTAAAAAGACGTCACTAACTTAAATAATGCTTTGCAAGCTTCTGATAAGATTTCTTTTTACTTGTACAACTTAGAAAAAAGCCCATACAATCCAGTGCTAGCTTGCAGTCTACAATACAACTATTCAATTATTTACAAATTTGCTACAACGTCAGGATCCGAACTATCCTTAGCCCCATGTTTAATAAGCAAATCGACAATGTCTTGTTGATTCAGCTCTTTAGCCAACATTAAAACACTGCGTTTGATATCTTCTATTTTTAAAACATAGCGGTCACCAACCTCATGCTCCTTGGTGTACTTTGCATTTGCATTAGCCCCTCCACTCTATTGTAAACAATAAACTTTAAGCTTTGTAGTAATGAGACAGTACCAGTAAGATACGAACAATATCAATATTCTTCCTTTCCACAGCTGTGTACAGCAAAGGTGTTATCTCACACTTCCATTCTGCGTCCCTATGATAGTATCGTGATCCACTTTTGAATTCTGACACTTGAATATAGGTATTAGCCTAAGACAAAACGTTAACCCAAAGGTGTCTGTAACAGCTTAGTAAGAGGTGGGCTTAATGATTAAAAAATGACATGTTTTTAAATTTGAAAAACCCTTAAAAATCATAGGTTCATAGCCTTAGCCTGTGGTTAACCGGTTAAGAATCTTTGCAACCACCTAAGCCGCAAATGGAACTTGACAATTTCTAGACTTAGTACATACCACTATTGTCCCGTGCATAGTTGTTAAGTACTTAACACGCTCAACATCGTCTTTCTTGACAGACAAGAAGATGAAAGGATTTTCGCTTCTGAAACCTTTTCTCCACATGAGCACGTGCCAAAGAGTATTAACACAAGAAGCAATGCGTTTGTTTTTTATATCCAGGTAGTCAAATACGACGTCTAAAACCTGTTGAACAGCTATTGTTAGTAAACGGAGTATTTACGAGTTAATAAGTCACCTCTGGTATTTGTAGACAATTAAGAGGTACTGCTGAGGTGCTTTCCATCTTTAATTCTTCGTTTTTATGAAACGGCTAAGACTGTGTAAAGTATTCACAGAAACTTTTGTTTTTAGTTCTTTTGGTAGGATGGCAATTAATCGTTTTAACGGAATCAGACTTTGTGTACCTAACCACAATTTTTTGTATCGGTATAGTGTACCTGTAGTGTCAAGTCCTATGGATTACAGTTCACCAATATTAGTTACATTTTGCTGAAACACATCTATATTGTGCATTTTATTGCAAAGTCAATTTAGTGAGGTTGATACAAACGTCAACAAACACCGTCACAAGCATGGATAAGATGAATAATGTAGGTGCAACAATTGATGAAATAGATAAAGTCCAAATAGATCTTACCTTTAGTTGAGGGAAAGCATTGCAAAGAATAACTACAAGGTGTTTTTAAGCTAATATTATTGTGTACAAAAAGAAATAATTACATTCTTTACAGCAACACCTTTATTAGACATGGAGTCTACAAAGTTGGGTGTTTATTGAGTAAGGAATTGTGACCTTTTTCTTTTCTCTTGATGATTATTTATTCGACTACATAGTAAATTGTAAACTACTTGACAATTGTCACATGCGACTTTGGGAACGCTCCAGTACGTCCTAAAAAAAATTAGTGAGTAACGTGCCATACGCGTAGAGTGGTTCCAAACAATTTCTCAAAACAGCCACGTAGTGGCTGCAACAACACAACAATGTAGACGATATTAATTCTCTCTTTACCTTTGAATTCTCCTTGCCAGGTCATGCCTGTACCCTTTTGAAGGACATTGATCTGATCTCCTTTTTTGAAAGATAACTCCCTAGCATTCTTTGCAGTATATGCCATCGTAGCTTGTGCAATGGCAATTGTACCAGGTGCTAAAGGAAACAATTGAGAACGAAAAGACTAAAAGAGGAAAAACGACATACCTTTCGCTTGTACACTTCGGTTGATTTGACGTGGCCTTGCAGAAGGTGGCTCTACGTACCTACGTAGAGTTTAAGCGCTGATTCGAGAATTTTAAAAACAAAAGATAAACGTACTTTCTGTGTCTTGTGCGACCAGCTTCTTTGTCCAAACCTGGAGGTACAGCGATATTCAGAGAGCTTCCTGTGCTACTGAATTTGACTTCTTGTATTTTATCATCTGATGTTGCAGCAACCTTCCTTTTTCTGCCTTTGGAGTTCTTGTACTCAATACTACGATACAGAGTAAGCATCATCCATAAAAAAAAACCAACAACAAATTGCTACCGCTTACTTGTCTTCAAAATTGACGGGAATAGGCTTGCTCGTCTTCTCTTTACATAGCTCAGAAAGTAATGTAACAATTTCGACCTTCTTATCAGAGTACAATACAATGTCCTCTTTAGCCATGCGAAGGACATGTGCGCCATCTTGGAGTGTCGTTACAGTGATACCAGTGATATCGGTGATTGGGTATCTACATGAAAGAAGATGAGTATCAGATGCAGAAAACGGCTCCTGTTGAGGAAGTATAGCCACCACTCTCTTTTTTGGAGTAAAAAGAAAAAGGTCGTGGCTGTCGCCTACTTACGCTAAAACCTTCGTCTTGAAGAAATTACCCCAGACAATAGTGAGTTTATCATCAGAAACAACGCAGAGTCTCTTTTGGAACTTTTTACCACGCTTATCGATGACTTTAAGTTTGTCAGCAAAGAATATCTTGTCAACGTTTATCTTCTTCTTTATCTTAGCCATAGACGATTTTCCCATACCAACATAGTCACCAGAGAAAGATCGGAATACAGTATCAGCACGGCGTTCCTTTTTCCCCAAAAGATACCAGCCGAAGCGTATACAGCCTTCTTGTAGAATGCTCTACCACGGCATTGACGCCAAGTACGTTGAATTACTTTAACAATCTCATGAAGTTTCTGAACGCGCATTTCCTCAAACGTAAACAACTAATGTCGTGTTAACCATCTTTACAGAGGGTACATTCGTAACGTACTGTTCTTGGTTCGCGAATGAAAACCTTTGTTTTACCCATTTTATAGCTCTCTTCTGGTACTTCAAGATACTTAAACAATAGCATAACACCGTCTTTTGGTGTGCCACTGTAGTTTGGCCAAGTATCTTTGCAAATCATCTACACGCCAATTAGAACGCTCTAAAGCCAGTAAAAACTCACCTTGAATCGTTGCAAGAAAGTCTCAAATAACTGACGGTACGCGTAGCCAGCACGACGAACTCTAGAATCAAATTAGCTTCAATTGTATACAAACAGATAATAGAGCACATACCTAACGTTTTCTAACAATCCAAGGTAGCGGACTTGATTAGCTGATAAGTCATCCTCGAAAGTTTTTGGTTTTTTGATACTGTTAGGACGGATGCATCTAATATAGTGCGGACTGCATGACATTAAGGTATTCATTAAACCAACTACTTGTCTACATAAAAGTTAGTACAAAGTACCTCTTCATACTCTACGCACTGTTTGAATTGTTGTGTAGCAGTTGGTGGACGCTGTTTTGAGCGAGCTTCTTGAGGGAACAAATCAACAAGGAATTTTGTTGTAGATTTGCTGAGCATAGCTGTAAGGTTGCTAAAAAGCGTATCCTAGTATTGTAAGCACATTACTGATACCAAGAAAATCATAAAAAAAAAAAGCCATAACATCACTCTCTACCTTGTTTTTATCGAGAAAGCCATCTAATAAGCCGTAAGAGATTAATCAATGTAAATAATTGTTCGTACCAACAGTATAAGTAACTGTACCAGCATAATGCTCAAGTGTGAACATATTAGAGTTACCTTTATGCGCATCAGCCTTAAAGTAACTACTCTTGCATTGTCTGTTCAATTTCTATTCAAAGAAATAAGAAAAACGTAAATCAATATTGATTGAGTCTTGTAGACTTACCTGTAAAAACGAGGCATCAGTTCCTCGTGGGAAAATAGACTCTTCGTTCAATATATCAAAAATACCGTTCTTGGCTTCAACAAGATCGACACAAGGCTTATTGTTGAAGTATTTTACAGCTTCCCATGGAATACCCTCACGGACGTATTCCTCTTGTTCAGACTTTAATGTCAACTCAATGAAAATTTGTTGTAAACGCTCATTCACGTAGTTGATACATAATTGTTCAAAACTGTTCGTCTGGAAGATTTCTACACAAAAAAAATTGTCAATCAAACAACAAATAAAACTCCAGGCATACCAAAACCATAGATATCGAGTACACCAATGTTAAATTCAGCAGTACGATCACATATATTGTTATTTATGCTATTTACAAGCCAATCGAACAATCGTGAATAGAGAGCCTGACAAGGAGGTAAGCAAAAGAAACAACATAACCTTTAAAACTTACCTTGGCGAGTGAGTCGCGGGTATCTGTTGCTTGTTCTGGGTTGAGTGGCGTCTTAATACCTCCCTCAATAGAAACCATACGTTGTGTAAGTGCTTCAGCCAAACTGGCTTCAGTGGTGCCCAAAAGCTTTGCTGCGAATTGCATGCTTTGACCTCCTTTTGCAATAGCTTTGTCTCCTTGCTTATCAAACTCAATATTACCCAAATGCAAGATAGCTGCTAGTAAACGAAATACAGTCTTCGACTCTTCTTCTGGAATACCGAGTACACTCATTGCACGCTACGCGAAGTCAAATTTTGTTCGCCCAAAAAGTTTTTTTGAAGAATAGTCTCAACACGTACTCTAGTACTATCAAATTCTGCTTTATCAGATACCTATCAACACCATAAGATGAGAAATAGCGAAAAAAGACAAAAAAAGAGAAACGTACACCTGGTACTTCTGTACATTCGGATTTGTTCAAATAATTATAATCAGCTGGCGTACCAAGGCCCATTTCACCTGGAGAGCGAAGGGTAAACACAAGAAATAAGAAAAGAAAAAAAGGGGATGACAAAACAAAGACGCAATGACGTACTCTTCTCTTGTGAAGTTACACCTGCCAATAACTGATAAAAAATATGAAAACTACGCTCGCCAGTAGCTTGTCTCACTACGCGACTCTACAACAAAACCTCGTCAACAAACAGCTACAAGAAGGCATATTCTCTATTAGCTTACCTTCTCAAGCAAGTAGTTTGTGATTCGACCTCCAATAGGATCTCCGCCGTAGTTAAATTGAATCTCGAAGTATTTACCCTTGTATTGCATTAGTTTTAAGTCTTTTAAACAAAGTAAAAGAAACAACTTACAAATCTGGACGAATTATCATTCTGAACTGTTTTGGCGTTTCCAAACGCCTCTAAATACTGTATTAATACATTGAATAGCTCAACAAAATGTCCACCAAACAGCAAAATTCCTTTTAAACATTTCCGATGTGAAACTAACCAGCAAAGCGACTGTGTCGATTTTTGATAGCGAGACTGCCTTTACGGCCATAAAATAAAAACAAAAAGGTACCTAGAACTGGATTCGATTCCAAGATTTGTTGTTTTACACGCTCTACTTCCTTTGATTTACCTGTCACATCAGCAATGTACTGCATAATAAGCTTGCTAGTCTCCTAAAGGCAATACGTTGGTCAAAATGAAAATGTCTTCTACAACCAAATGAAGGAAGAGAGAGCAAAAAAAAAAATCGAGTAGTTTGATTGCCAAGTGTCACTCATAAAAACACCAACAACGTACTGTTTTTCCACTACCACTCTCACCGCTAAAGAAAAAAAAGTTAATTATTTTAGTTTACAAACAAAATGGCACCTATCATGACTTGTCATGTATAAGGACACATTTTATTGACAAAAAAAAACGTACGTAATAATAATACATTGATTTAAGCCTTCAGACAACAATGAGCGCTAGATTATTATAAATACGATATTCAACACACTAAATAGATGATTTAGAGCGTACATAAGCGTCCTCAGCCTACAATAGAAACATTAGGAATGCGCGTAAGGCGAAAATCAGATTATTGAAACAGCGACAAACAGAGAGAAATATTTTAAGCAAGTAATCGTAATACGGTATCATTCAGTATACCACAGACGATTTTTTTTAATTTGGATTGGGTGACCAAACGGAGAGTGCACAAAAAAAAAATGTAACAAAAAGTTGCATAGTTTAATTTGTAGCGCCATTGATACATAAATACCAATGATACTGAGCAGAATTCGAACAAAAAAGCTACAAAAAAACGTACAATAGCGTAAACGTGAGGTCCTTCTTCGTAGATATACCGACCAGAGTACGTCTTTACCTTTTATAGCAGTAAGAGACCTCGCCGTTAGCAAGATTAAAAAGTACCTGCGATTTGCCATATAAACCAGGTATAAGGCGGTATGGATTTACTGCTACCAGTACATGACCAATGTACGTCTTGTTTTGGTGTTAAGGTTGCGAAACTTGCGAAAACTTCCACGTACGTAGATTAAATCGCCAGTGTACCTCGACTTTAGCGCCTCAAGAATAGAGTCTTGCGATATGTTATCGAGCAGCACTAAATCATCAGTGCCAATATTCTTGCCTCCCTTTTCGGTATTGAGTTTTTGGTGGTGTTGAGAAGGTTTAAAAAAGGTACCTGCATGGCGACTAGAACAGTTTGAGAGTGTGGGTAACGCTGAACGATCGCTTTATTTGATTCCGAAATGACTTTTTGTGACCGGCATAATAGTTGGTTTGTAGGCGATATGCTGTACAGGGTTGCGATACGCGCTAGCACAACAGCCAAGCGGGCAGCTACGCCAACTATTGTAGCACGAACCAAGAGAACGCAAGCTTACAAAGACAAACATGAAGTACATACTAAATCAATGCGTGCTGAGGCGAAAGCGCTCCTAAGCGTATCAAAAATGCGTGTAAGCATTTATCCTCCTCTACTCAGCTTAGACGAGACGAAATTATCCACTGCTGATTGGTTAACGCACTACAAAGGCGAACAACGCGTATGCGCTTTGAAACAAAATTAAACTCTTAAACCTTACTCCCTACAGACAACCGCGTGGTTGAAACACCACAATATCATCCCAGACATTATGAATGAGTTCTCACCAAAGATACACTTGAAAGTACAATACAAGAACAACAGGACAGTTTACCGCGGTAACGCACTTATGCCACCAGAGGTAGGCGTCATTTAAAATAATTTTGAACAAAAAACTAAAAAGCAAAAAAAGGTTGCAGAGCAACCAAACGTATGGTGGGACGCCACAGATGATTTACACACACTTGTACGTTTGTATAGAGCTCTAAACAAATAACAATTTCTTGATGGTCAAAGCAACTAAAATGTCTTCCTACAGGTGATGACTGACCCAGATATTCCACATCGTCACTACCATTGGAAAACAGAGACACTCCATTGGCTAGTAGTTAATGTAAAAGGAGGTGACATAAGCACAGGAACGGTTGTTTCACCTTACAAATCTCCAGAACCAGGAAGATATTTAGGTACAAAAAACTGATCATTTGTACTCTTGTTGTCAACGCATTTTCGTTTTACTCTCGTGTAACGTACTAAACTGACTGTTTCTGGGTAGGTGTACATAAGTATAACTTTGCTTTGTACGCACAAGCGTCAGAGATTGACGTTAACAAACTTGGTGAGTTACCTGATGTTTTCAGCTCCAAGTCGTTTATAAAGGAAAATAAGCTTAAACCTCGTGGCGCTGCTATGTTTAGAAGCGCTTGGATGAAGGGTGCAGCTTATGAACAAGAAAAAGATGTCAGCGGTTTTGAACGTATTCCTTCTCTTAAGAATATTGATGTAGATGAAGTATACGATGAGCTGTATCATACTAAGAACGAAGAAGCTGAAAAAGAAAAGCAGCGAGAAATGTAAAGACTTTAAAAAAATATGTCAAAAAAAACGTCTAGAACAAATCATTAATTGATTCTACGGAGTGAAGCATGATACCAACACAAGTATTACCGCTCCAGCTTCCAAAGACTAGCGTGTTAAACCATAAGGCCGCTTTTGGTACTGTTGATGAAACAACTGCCAATACACTCGGTAAAATTGCCGAGGCGAGGCAAAACATCATTATAGCGAGTGATAGAGCATATTCTGACTCAGCAATACGCGTTAGTATTTTAGAAATTGTACAACGAACGCTTAATCTTGTTAATAGGGCGTGGGACAGTATTTACCGAGCTTGTTTGGACTTGTGCGTTTCTTGAATTTACAAGCAACACTAACGTGGCGTAGATGGATAAAATTAAGGAATTCAAGCCCGAGAACACCAAAAAACTGAGTATGTCGCCCCAACGTCTTTTTTTATGTTAGAAAATCCGTGACAGGTCCAAAAAACGCCATGAGCGTCAGCAACGTCGAATGGCGACCTAGTGTAAGCTTACAGTTAACTTACTATTATTCAGAGATTATGTGGTCATCCACGTTATCCGAGCGTAATAAAGACAAGCAATTATCTTGTACTGATTGGAACTACGAAGTGACACAGGTGTTAATGGTAAATACACATTTTTTTTTGAGCAATTCAAAATCAGTTCAAAATGATAACACTTTATTAGTTGTATGCCCTGTTACATCGTAAATGTGCGGCAGAAAAATTGAGTGTACTATCAAATGAAACTTTCGCTGAAGGATCAAAAGAGGTAGCCTCAAAATACAACAATTGTTTCTACATTTTTTTTGATTTATTTTTTTCTTTCAGGTTTGTAAGTATCTTCAGACTGCAGCAGGTGTATTTCGATATGTAAGAGATGAAATTATATCTGAGTGGGTACGCGTCATGGATAAATTATTTGAAAGAATTAAGTATTTTGACAACCTTTGACATTCCTGTTTTTTTCGTGTTTTTGTTTTAAAATTCTCTTTTTCTATTAGTTATCCACACAAGTATCTTATATTTTATTCAGGCAGTAGACCCAAAACAATTGAAGATACCAGAGGCTTTTGGAGACTCGTTTTTGATACTAGAAAAGTATGAATATTTTTATTTATTCGCTACTCGCGTAGCCCACTTTTTAATGTTTATTGTTGCTACGTCTTACACCAAATGGTTTGCTAACCACCTTTGTAGTATTTGTACATTTGAAAGCCAACAAGTAATCATTAGAAAAGCGTGCATGAGTAAAGCGAAACCAATCATTTTAGCTACATTATCAGCAGAGAACTATAAGTTAATGCGAGAGTCTCTGGATCTTTGGCAAAGTAAGTTCTACAGGATTTTTTTTGAACAACGTTTACGCGGAGTGTTACTCACTTATCTGCTTTTTCTAGCTATTGTTAAGAATGATGTTATTAAAGATGAAAAGTTTATGGTTCCGAATATTGAGCTTTACTTGCGTCTCATGTGTGATTACTGCCACGCATTGACTAATTTCTTCACTGCAGAACATAATAAGGATATAGGGTATGTTTTTGCTAACCGCGCGTAGCTCGTGCATGCCGCGAATGAAAAAACTTTTTTTCATTCATGAATATCTAACTTGTTTGAAGGAAACCAGGTGTTGCAGTAGGCTATTTCAAACAAGCAATGGCCATATTAAATAATAACACTGTTCTACACCCAGCACCATCCGGCTATTTCTCTTCACCGCCACAACTTGACGAATTTATGAAAAGCGTTAAATATGATGTAGAAAGCCATGTTTTACAAATACAAGCTAAGAGTAAAGAGTGCGTAGTAGATCTTACAGGCTTAACCCTTAAAAATGGTACTCACTTAACCTGATAATCCGTTTTAGGTGCGAAGTAGATAACAAAGTTATTTACCACGAAGAAGTAATAACAAAGGGCCTTACGCTAACAGAAGGTAAACTAATAGCGAAACCTATACTTTTCGAACCTCCTGAAGCAGCTGTTATTGATATAACTCAAACTTCCGATTCTTGGTGTAGCGTCATGTAAAAATAAACAAGAATGAAAAAACAGGAACCAAATCCATCCAAAACAAGAACAATAAAATTTGTACGAACAGCTGTATAAAATAAGTACTTAGATGAATAAGTAGTTAAGTTTGTTTGTTGAGAATGTAGTAAAACGACGTATATGGTGATTGTCATTTTCTCCGTACAGGATTGACCAAAATTTTCTGTTTAGTAGTTTCTGCCGATTTTGCTTGGAAAATAAAAATATCATAGATACTTAGGGGTTCAAGAGTTGTTTTGTATTGAGGATTGTATTTAAAAAGGCGAAAGCAATTTTCTAGTTTCTCCGTGATTAAAGTCCAATTGGTGCAAATAGTTTTGTGCACCGTTATTTTGTAGTGTTATACAACATGGCATGCTTTTTGTACAGATGTATGTGGTACCAAAAAAAGGTACCACGCCATGCGTATATTGCTAGTGATTGAGCTCTTAAACTCAAACTTAGGTTGTGAAGAGGCGTGGGAATAACGTAGTTGGGAGTTTGGGTTTGAGGACCGCGATATTTCTCCACTAACTACGTAGTTTCGGCTAAATAAAAACTACATAAATATCTTGTCTAGCTATCACTACTCAACTCGGGAGTACACTATTGAACGTTGACGATGGTTCTTACGGCTTTTACGACGTCCAAAAGGATTTCCCTGTCTGACTTTGACTCCGAAAAACTTGCCTGAAACCAACTTAACTGCGAAACGGAGCAAAATTTCTATTTCCAGTAGGGATCACACAACCATCATGTCCAAGAACGAAGTCATCGCTTTACATCTGAGTTCAACAAAGCCCGTCTCAGGAGGACGCTTGAGCGCCCGAACGAAGAGTATAGGTCCAAAAAGTCCTAAGTTTATGGTATCAGGTACTGCTAACCCTTTTCAAGCATGATTGCGTCACGATTGTGCTACTCCTGCAACTCCAAATACTTACTAAATTTTGTAGACGAGCCGTTGATGTCTTCTCCTCGCGCCTCCCCTCTTGTAGCTATTCAAAACCAAACAAAGAGTACGTAGCGATGGTTTTATTGTTTTTTGAAAAGTAGGAACAAAATAGTTCTACTCCAAAGCTCCCCTAATAAACTCCCTTTCGGCGCTAACTCTTTCATAGGTAAAGTTCCAGCTAATTATAAACCGATAAGAGTTTAAAGCGTACTACGCGAAAACACAAAGTGTTTGTGAACGCTAGTGTTGTACAAAAGTTTTTCCATTGTGTACATTATATCCGGGCTTGTATTGAAGCGCTCATGCGTTAGTTACAGGAGTTTTGGAAACGTTCCGGAAACCTTAGACTAAAACCGTCTACACGTTAATGCTTCGGTCTTTTTAACGCCTTAAGTATACGTATTGTAACGATTAATGTCAAAATAAACCTTGTATTGTAAATACGCGCAGCATGTTTACTACGGCGATCTACAAACTACAAAATAGCTCTAAAACGGTTATTTGATCTAAAAACACAATCAAATCGAAAACCAATCGGCCTTTCTTAGTTTTTGTACTTCACGCGTTTCTTTTGTGGGTTCACTATTCTCAATCACTGTTGACTGGTTCACATTGAGTTTATGACTGTTGTCTGTTTCTTGTGTTGCGAGATTTTCAGTTTTCGAATCGTTATGCAGTTAAAACTCGCTACACAAACACTTTGTACCAGTATTATTGCGTGTACTACGCATGTTTCATGCAAACCGCAATAAACTTATAAACCCAAAACAGGGGCACCAGCCCAGTAATGTAGTAAACCTCAACCGCTGTAAATAGGAGCACACAGCTATAGACCTGTTAGCACTCTTTTCCTCGTTTTGTTAATAAAGTTGAACGTAGTTTAGTATTAGTTTTTTATCCTTTTTTAGCATGATTCGGACAAAACATAATCCGACTTAAGCGCATTTCGGAACAAGACGTCTCATATTTAATACGCTACCTTCTATTTTATCTGCAGATTATTAATAAAAAGCAAAGAAGCTGGTAATCTATTCGACAACTACAAGTAGTGAACTTCGTTATTTTGCAGTTGGAGTTTCAAAACTCGATTACGTCATCTTTTACGCAGAAGAGGATTTGCGTACCAGACTGTGTATAGATACTGCTTGTCCTACTGAATGGGGCTATCTAGCGCGGTTGTTTAGAAACAATATTTCGGGACAATTTCCGAATTTCGCCCAACGGTTTTTGTGTTTCGTTTGTAAATAACGCGGAAAGGTAGAAAACATTCTATGTACGCTTACATAGCATTTTGGAACCGTTTTTTTTTATCGAAAGCAAAAACAGATTTCGCGTATTTGTAGCGTCATATCGACCCGAACCTATACGCGTAGTATGAAAACACACCGTCCACATATACTAAAGCGCATTGAGCAACGCTTGTATAAACTTGGAGTATTTTTGGTCGGACTGACGAAAGATAAGAGGAGTTAAAAAGCAACATTTCAAAAAAATCTAAACATGGGTTTAGCGTGCATTCCTTGAGGTACAGAACGCTTACTAATATAGTCAGCGTCGGAAATATGTGTCATAATCATCATACACTAATTTATAGCGAAGGTGTAACCAGTACTACCACAAACAGTTGAAGCAAAGCTCTAACGCCCTATGCAAGATACACAATGCTGATACAAACCACCTGCAAACATGTCGACGTGTATTGCTCAAACAATGGCTATGTCAAGTTGGGCTTATGTGCAAATGATACGGTACGCCGTGGTAACTACCAGAAACCCCAGGTTTGAAACAAAAGCAACTGTGTTGATACTATTTCGCTAACCTATGTAACTGGAGAGAAATACAACAACAGCTAAAGCTAGGGAGAGAAGAGGACCTACACAACTCACTAAAAGAACAACTCACTTACAGCACTAGTGCAAACACATATGCACGCGATAGGCTCAGCGAAGTAACTGCAGACTGGGCACAATTCTAATTACAGAACCTGTTTTATTACCGAAAGACAGTTGACCAATTGGATGGTAGGTGCGCAGTATGAGTTTTTTGCATTATGTCTCGATGATTAATGAATGCTACATCCGTGGTGCCGTGCCACAACAGAAACTGGTTCACTCAAAGCCTATCATTCGAATAAAACACTCTTTTAAAACCGACTAGACGCTCGTTTTAATTACAATCTATGTTTTTGTTGAGGTTTACAGTGCGTTCTTTGTCGAAACTACTGCGCAGAACATTCTCTTTTTTCTCGTTTTTCGGGTCATTAGACCTAATTGCCTCTCTGTTTTTTCCATCTCAACAAGAGATCCTTTTTCAAATTACATCAAGACTGCCGTTTTGGAATAAAGTTGTTAAGTCAAGTGTCACTAATAAGCATTGTCAACAATACCCAGAGCACGTGATTTATGGCAGAGCCTAAATCTACAGAGGTTAATTTACAGTATGTTAATCGTTTGGCGGTGAGTAGCGACCATTCGATGGTAATAGCAGACGACGGCTTTATTTACACGTGGGGAAGTAATTACTATCGCCAATTAGGTAACACCGATGATTACACGAATTCTATCGCTAGACCGATAAAATCACTCATAAATATCGTCTGTATTGCTGCTGGATGTAATTATAGCCTCGCAGTTGATGTAAACGGTATTGTTTATTCATGGGGTCGCAACGAAGATGGCGAGTTGGGTCTTGGTCATTTCAATTCGCCTATTTCAGAACCAACACGTGTTCCAACAGGTGTTCTAATACATAGTATCACTCAAGTAAGTGCGTACTATACGAGTATGGCATTATCGGAATCTGGTCAGATGTACACTTGGGGAAACAATGTTCGTCATGGACTTGGTCATTCATTCGACAAGAAGAAAGTACACACGCCTCAATGTGTTACAATTTGTCGTGATGCAATCGCCAAAGTACATACGAGTGGGTGTATAAGTGGAGCAGTAACGACAAAAGGTCACGTGTATCTTTGGGGAACAACGCACAGCAAAGCGTATGACAAGGCGTTATGCTTGAAACCAAAGACAATTTCACGTATTCCAAACATTTCAGATGCCACTGATATCGCCATCGGCGAATATCACGTGCTTATTCTTCTCAAGTCAGGTCTTGTATATTCAATTGGATTCAATGGTTATGGCTGTCTTGGGCTAGATGTTGATGGTACATACGGACAAGGTGTTGTCGATGGACTCAGAGATGTTGTGTCCATACATGCTGGTTTCTGGTCATCTTTTGCCATTGATCGACAAGGCCATTTGTTTGTTTGGGGCAAAGGTGAATGGGTTGATGAATTCTCATCTAGCAAACCATTACAATTGACTGGAAAATATCTCGAGTTTGCCAGCAAACGATATCATTCACTGGCGATACTTGATAAATATACACTTTGTACAGGTGGATCAAATAAGCATGGAGAATCATCAAAACAAGAATTGACTTTCAAGAACCACAGCAAGGCACGTTTTCTATCAATATTTTCTGTGTATTGACACGTATTGACAATGTATCTAGATACTCCAAACTCAATCTAGTGGTAATCCATCAACACATCAAGCGAATAAACCAGATAAATTCTCAATCAAAGTGCATCCATCTGAGGAGCTTTTCAAATCAAGAGATGTTGTTCGAGATGTGCCTAAGAAGTTTGGACATAATCAACTAGATCTTGACATCCTTGAAAATGCACGTGAGCTTATTCATGGCAAACAAAGAACACAACTCCAAAGAATTATCGAAAAAGTACACCTCTTCATGTCATTTTTCTTTTTTATTTACCTCAATGTTAAGGACGCTTCTATCAATTCAACTGAAGACAAGTCATCCTTTGATGTTGTCAAAGGCGATTCATCCATCAATAGGCCTTTCAAACCCTCCGTTGGTGTAGATGACCTTGTATCACAACAGTCCTGGAAGGATAAGCGTGAATCGATTAGTGGTGTATCTATGCCAGTTGTACCGCATACAGTAGACGTTGGCAAAGTACGACTCTTTCTCAGGGTTGATTCATCTGACTTTTATTGTAGCCTTCGCCATCAGCTCCAGTTGTACCTAAAGCAGTAACACAACCATTGAGAGGAAAAGTGGAATGGGTGAGTATCTTGATATTGGCAGGGATTGATAAATCAAGAGCTCCTAAGCTTGGATCAATGTTGAATGAAACGTGTGTTGAGATCCAAGAGATAACAGGAGAACTTATGAAAGTGTTTGAGTTTACAGTAGTAGAACGTGGGAAAGTTATCAAGTATAAAAATGACAATTGTTAAATCAATAATAAATAGTACTCCACGTTTTGTTTCTTAGTCTCAGTACTGATTCACTGCATGTTGACTGTAACTCAACAAGATTTCACTATATGCGTCATTTTAAGTACATGGGTAGTGAATAGGTGTTGGTCTGAAAGCTATTTTCTTCTGTTCTTTGAACTTTCACTGGAGATCACATCCACAAAGTCACGACATTTCTCAAAGCATGTATTGTGTTGGGCTGGAGAATGCTATTAACTAAAAATCATGGATACATGATGGAGTTTCAGATAAAAGATGGCGTTTCCAACTTGTTTATAAGTCACAGCGATTACCGATAAAAAAGGAAAATAACACCTTTTTTGGAGGAAAAGTACGAAGTTTACAAAGCCCTTTTGGGAGTATCAAATTGAAATCAAGGCACGTTTCTTGATGGCAAACATCATCACATACACATTCCTTATCTAAGGATTAACCCGGATTAGCGACAAATAAAATTATCGAAATCCCAAATTTGAGCAAGGTATTGTTTATCACTGTGGGCATGTACTTCTTGCTAACAAACCAACATATATTTAAATACTTCTAGCACCCATAGTAACAATTATGAGGGATGAAAAAGGTTTGCTTATGAGTAACGAACTCAATTGGAATTATCGATAATTTTTTTGTCAATTCCTTACCTTAAACTGTCTCCTTAACAAACCATCAAGAGTGTGGTCGTGTATCGAATATTCACGCTTACGAATAGTCGTTGAATCTACTGGCCTTGTATATACATCAGATTTCTCCGGAAGCCCAAATATGTAGAATTTTGTCAAAAAAAAGTCAAAAATTCGGCACTATTTATCCTATATTATGCCATAGGAACTATTTAACAAGCCCCTTTTATGGTAAGGGGACTAGAGGGTTTTTTAACACCATGGTTTTCAATCACTTGGCACTCGAGGTGCCGTAATACTTTGATTGCTGACCAATATCCCTTGAGTGTGTCCCTATGATTACACACTGATCACTGAATTTGGTAAGGATCAGGGTTATTTATTTAGTACAAAGTTAAGGCATTCAGGGGGTTTGGGGGCAGAGCCTAGCGGCGACTGAGCGCCATAACCCAGTTGTCTCCCTTTGTGGCGAACAGTTCAATATCACTTCGACATTGTTCGACTTTTTTGTCGACATTTTAGTATAACCCATTTCTCCTTACCTTACAAATCGTCTAGAAGTTGTAGCTATACTTCACGACAGTGTGCTGTTGATAAGCTCTTGTATGAAATTTGGAATGTTCCAACTAATTGGGAAGTACTTCGGACTTATATAGTCACAATTTGTGCGATGCTATCAACACAGCAATACCTCCAAGCTACGCTTGTTATATGTTCAATCATATGTATTGTAAGCGGAGACCTCGCATTTAGTAGATTCTCAGGCCCTAATAACCAAGACTCACTTGGTACCGTGGATATAAACATTGAAGGAAACACAAGTACGCTATTGTAGGGTTGTTTTCGATTTTACTCAAAACGAGTTGAAACAACATTGTATCAACGCCATACACGTTAAATAGACAACCAACTGCAAGGTGGCGATGTGTTTATTAACGTGGCGTTCACATTCGAGTTTCAGGCGTCTTGCGCTGGTTGCAATTCTAGAATTTCGAAAAAAACGTTAAACTTGTTTTTTTCTTATTCTGAAGAGCTTATGCTTGCAATGAACCTTTGAAATCGTTACTCATGTATCTTAGGTAGCTATAGACCCTTTATGATGACTGAATCTAGTTATGAAACGCATATTAAAGGTGTTTATGCTACACAGCTTAATTCTATTTTCCTTGGCTCTGTTAATAAACAGGGAGGATACACAAACGTTTCAAAGATAGACGCATCTACCGGTTACTACAATACGATAAAAATTCCAGGAATATATAATGAGTACGACAAACACGTGATAAAACAATTGTTTTTTATTAATTTTTTTTCCTTTTGGACAGCTTGCTTTATATGGGCAATAGACGGTTTGGTAAAAGCTTAATGTTACTTGGTAAACCAGGTTTAGTAGCTATTAATCTCGAAGAGCCTAATGCAACACCTCAAAAATGTGCGTAGCAGCGATAGTATGGAAGCATCAAAAGAAAAAGCAACACAACTTGTTCGCTATTTTTCTTCATTTTTTTAGTTTTGTTTCGAAAGTGATGCTCACTTTGCTCTATTTTTAGTTCATTTTAATGCTTGGGGACCTGATGCTATCACGGCCGATCCTGCAAATGACCGATTAGTTATGATGTATCTCGATAACCAAATAATATACCTGGAAGCCAAATCAATTACAACAAATGATACTAAGTCAATATTTAGCATTCAAGTAAAAGTTGTACGTATATCTATCAATATCAACTCTCATTTTGCATCTTATGAACCTTTTTTTCAGTATATTTATATCCTAACCACCTGCGTATTAGCACTGCAAAGACTATGATAAGACTTTGTACAAACTCAACACCTTTTTTGGATATGATGCTGATACTGAAACAATTCACCTCATATCTATTGTTAATGGTCATAAAACGTTTCCTCAAACCTTCGGCATAACAATACCTATCGTTAACAACAAGCCTCAAGCATGCACTATGACAGAAATCGCATATGACAACTACAGATTTGGACATGCTACATTTGATCCACGTTCAAAGTATTTCTACTCTACTGACCTTGAAAAAAAAACTCGTCGCCCTGAAATTGTATGTCGTAATAGTGCTACTGAGGGACAAGTGTGTGTCTATTTACCAAAGGATATGCCATACACAGATGAACTAATGTTCCCAGCTAGTGCGTTTGAAAAGTTGTTTCAAGCAGAATAAACGAACTTCTCCTTTGTTATTGTTCAGTTTTAATAAGCGATCATTTGCCACGATAACAAGAGTTTGTATTGCATAGAGACGGCCGCGACATTAAGCTAATCACTTGATGTGAGATAGTGCTCATAATGTTTTTTAAAGTAGTTGTACAGTCAGAAATAAAGTAACGTACTCGTTGGAACACAGTGGTTGTTCTATTTTATTGTGATTAAATTGAGAATTCTAGATGGGTCTATGCGTGGGTAGCATTAGTAGTTTTCACAAATTATAGGATCAGATATCCGTGTTATAAATCAAGAGGGATGTCACATTTCATATTCTTTGGCAGCGGCTCTTGTAAATCAAGAGGGACGTCACAAAAAAGTGACTAGTGTCACGTGAAAACTTGGCGTTTTAAGTACTCGGATATCATTAATAATAATGTAGTAAAATAATTTCTTTTGTGTGGTTGTGACATTACTGTTTGTAGCAACAGTGATTGATTTATTAGCATGCATTGCCGTTTGCTTCAATTACAGACACGGCAAGATTGTTGTCTGCATTATCCCAACTGCATCCTATAACAGCTCTTTCGGTGCCTGCTGCCCATGTTTGGTAAAATGTAATCTAAAAGTAAACGTAAGTCAACATGGTATAGTTAGAAATTGTTTACAATTTTAGTGCCAGATTCTGTAGTACTTCCATCAACTACTGCCCCAGTAGAAGACCAACAATTTGTAGCAGCAGCTCCTATAGGTGACACTTGTCGTAAGCGAACTGAAGTGATAAGAGCTCCAGAAGATGGTGAAGTAAGTTTAATATGCACATTCATTGTTGATCCGTGGTCTAAGTGTTGTTCTATTAGATTGTGCAACACTGAAAGAAAACAACTTACTAGCTATTGATACATCAGATACAGTAGGGCAAAACGATGATTGAGCCTGTGGTGCGTTGGTTGGAGGAGGAGTGAAAGAAGGCGGTGGTGGAGGTACTGATCCAGTGAATGTCGCTAGTGCGGGTCCTGTGTAGAAGAAAGGAGCGTTTGGTTCGTATACTTTTCTGTATTGACCTGCATCTAGAGGAAGATGTCCAGGGATTGTAACAACAGGTGTCCAAGATACAGGGCCACTATTGCCGTTTGTAATGACTATATCGGCACATTGAAGATAGTATTCGACATTAACGACTTGTTGAAGTGAATACCATTCCCATCGAAGCACAGCTTGACCATTAGGCACCCAAGAAGGAATAGTTAAGTCCCAGCTTCCGATAAGATTGCAATCGCGGATTTGATCTATCTTTGCCCATGTTGCTTCGTTATCGAAAGAAAGATAGAAGAAGCAGTCTCCAGGATGTGCGGCTGCGAATGCCCACGTGACTGTATACGTTTGTCCGGCGTTGTAAGTAGCAGTGGTGGCTACAAAAGGAAGGTTTCGACATTTGTGAGCTGAGGTGTATTGCCCGTTTTGAAGTTGAACTGGTGCGTCTTGTTGGTAAATCGGTCTGTTTGCTTGTTGATCACGTGTTTGAGGAGAAGTGAGTCTGCCATGACTTGAAACAACTGTGAAAAACGAAAAGAGTATGCAAAGAAGAAATACTGATGTGACAACGTTCATTTTTAGGTTTGGTTCGTTGCTGAGGTGTTGCTTTAGCGGTTGTAAGATTTGTTTTATGAGGTTTGTTTGACGTGCATCAGTACACATTTATCTACCCATATTTGGGTACCAAGACTATACGCTCTAGACTGCTTTATTGTTTAGAAATTGTAGTTTTGGCATAAGATAACATGGTTCCTTCTTTGTCGCGAATGTGTGTTTTTCCAGGGTTCTAGAGTCACCTTATGGCTTTGAAGACGGTATTAATATCCCGCTAGTTACAATGTCACGCTTTATTTAGGAAGGGTCACGTTTTTTTTGGTATTTTCGAGATAGGACTAAGCCCACCTTGTTTATAATAAAGCCTCGTGTCCTTTTTTCTCGCAGTCTTTTAGTTAAAACTGCGCACACAAATGTGTGAACCGGTGTCATGAAACTAAGAATTTGTTTTCATCGGCTGTTATAACCCGAAATAGAGCCCGAAAGGCTTGTTTATTGCCAACAGTAAAGCGTATACTTAGAAAGCAAGAAGATCTCAGAAACTTGGTTCCAGCTTAAAACCTGGAAACAACGTCCTCCCAGTACCACTTACAACGCCTCTTTGGTACAAAAAAAATTTGCACCATGCAAAGTTTAGAGAAGTACAATAACGACGCACATCTATTGCATGGTGCAAATATATTTTTTTTAAACTTGACAGCGGGTATTCACGTGATTTTTGTGATTGATACTTATTTTAATTTCAGTCCTTTTTTTACAGTCTGATACTTATGATTAACTTGTATCTACTAATGTAATACCAGTATAGAATTGTTGTAGAAATAAAACTATTTTATTCTGAATTGTACTGCTCCGTTTGTATCCGCTTATTTGAGACAAGAGATTGTTTCACCCCACTTTCGACCTTCTTTATCACATAGCCAACAGACATTGTCCTATTTCGCATGGGAATAGCGTTATGTGTACATAAAAACAAAAAACTGTAAAAACTCTACAACTATTTATTTGCACAGTGGCTTTAACATTGTGGGTTCGCTTGTTTTATAGTGCTTCATTGTGCCCAGCGCAAGGCTCGTTTATAAATTTCATCTGTTTGCTCTGTATCATCCAAGTACGTCGTATTGGTGTCACATGATTGTTTATTAGCAAGTTCCAAGTTTCGTACAAAAGTATTTAATGGTGAAACGCCACTGTAATGAATCTTAGGTTCCTGAAATATCTCTTTTCTTTTAGTTCAAGCCTAGTTGTTCTAGATGGTGTATGAACATAAGTAACCCTTATGCAACTCTACAAGATACTAAAAGAGTATTTAACATGGTGGTACGAAGAGAAAGCCACGTGCATGACTCAAAACGTTTATTGTGAGTTTGGTCTGTACACTACTGGTGTAGTGACCTCAAAAGGGAGCTCCTGCCGTTCACTTTACAAGAGTAATTATAATTTGATTGATGGAATTCCGAAAAAATCAATCAAGTTAGGGTCCAAAATAAATATTGTGTACCAGAAAACAACATAAACTGAATCAAGTTAGTCAATGCAATTATCATAATTTGGAATACACAACATCAATGGCAACAAAACGCAAGGTACAACTCAAACTAGAAACAAAAAATTTGTATATAATCCGTGTTATCACACTCAACCAGGTCTGCCAAACTTTATCCCCCTTTTTTTTTTTTTCTTCGAATATCAATCACTCACGATTCCGAAGAAAACTAATTTCTTACTGACAGATAACAACATCCAAAGTAAATATTGGTCATCTTTTTGACCTTCCAGTGGAGCTACATCTCGATATTATCGATCTAGATCACGAATTGTCTGAAAAATGGGCGCTATAATCAAAACATACAGCAACGACCACAACGTTTGATAGTGACTTGAATAAACACGGCAAATGGAAAGAATGGTACTACAACGGTACTTTAAGAAGACAATGATATTTTGTGAACGGTACCCAAGAGGGCGATTACAAATCGTGGGACTCCAAAGGCACACAGCTCAAGCAGTACCAGTACGTTGATGGTAAAATCGAAGGAGAATACAAGGAGTGGTATACCGATAATGGTATCTTGACAAAACACTGTCATTACGTCAATGACAAGATTGAAGGAGAATACAAGGAATGGCGATACTCTGATGGTCTCTTGACAAAACACTGTCACTACGTCAAAGGCAAGATTGAAGGAGAATACAAGGAGTGGCATACCGATGCTATCTTGAAGAAATACTGTCTCTATGTCAATGATAAACCAGAGGGTGAGGTTAACACATGGTATGAGTCAGGACAAAAAGAGTCCCAACGTACATACATAAATGGTGAAATTGAAGGTATCCAGCTTTTGGTATAAAAATGGTAAAATGTCAGAGACGCTTAGCTACAAAAATGGAAAAGATGAAGGAGAATGCAAGAACTGGTACGAAAGCGGACAGATATATTGTATGCTGTATTATGTCAATGGTATAAGTGAAGGAGAGTATAAGAGATGGCATGAAAACGGTCAATTACATCGACAAAATTACACTGAAAACAAATATACAACAAAGCACGTGTCTTAATTATTACCTTGAGCTTTGAAAACAAAACCGTATTAAGATTTTATTCTACTTCGTGGCAGCAACAACATCTAATACATCCCCAATCTAGGTACATATTGTTACAAGCTTTCTGAAACGCACTCTGGTCACTTTCGTTACACAGCACACACCACATAGAAGCATATGTAGCTATTGGAAGTAGATACACAAACAAAATGAGCCATATACCTAAACAACAGCGTCAGTCATTTTAAGATAGAATGGAAAAGAATTAACCTGGACCGGTACAATTCACAACTGTTGTATCTTCAGTTACCGACCATCTTCCAGCAACATTTGGAGTAGTGTAGGGAAAAACGACTATCCAGAAGAACCTTTGTTATATGTTGTTTAAAACGAGATTAGATGTAATAAAGCTGGTACGTACAAGCATACACTATAGCAGATCTGCGCTATTTTAGATAAGAAGACCATGATAGCTTAATAGTCATCAGTACAATTAATGGCATTATAGCAGTTTTTTTTCATGGTAATAGCTAGCACGTGCTAGATTGAAGGCTAAAAGAAAACGAACCTGCGTTCGTCATAAACATAGAAACAACTCCAAATATGAACAAAAGAAGAAAACCCATAAACAAAGATACACTCGCCACTTTCATCCGCTCGGTAAAATTCCTATCGTCATATCCACGGATATCACGAGGCACAAAGTCGAAGTAACTCGTTCCTTTCTTGCCAACAGTCGATGCAATGTTTGATGGCACGTAAGACAAGCTCACAAACCTTGATGCAAAGAATCCAACCCAACGCACATCACTGTTATATCTACAAACGAATGAGTGAGTTGGCAAGGTGAGCTTTATTGTAGTTGTACTTGGAACCTTCCCAGCAATATACTGGATATATCATCACGAGTATGAAACAAATCAAAACGATTAATAGCCAAAGGATAATAAGCAATCGTTGGAAGTTCAGCACCTCCTTAGAGTCTTCACGTTCAAACCTTGATGCGTGCAGCGGTGATCTCGTTGGGGATATTCGCCTCCTGCTTGGAGTAATTGGCGTGGTTTCTTCATACTCAACCTCTATTCGCGTTATCTTTAACATATTTCAGCAGGAACTCGGTTACTTTTCTTTGAACACGTGTTGAACGATAACGTTTTATACGCGTGCTAAAATGAAAGCAAGTAGATTGGTCACGTGTTTGGGTACCTTTTTGGTAGAAGAAAGTTATTTCTGGAAACAGGTTGACTGGACACAGGCAAAAAAGTAACAGTACATACAGTCTTTAAAACACAAGGTGCTATTTCGTATTTTATACTGCAACTGGCCTACCACAATCAATCATTAGCTACAATTGAATTGTGATGCTGATTGATTAAATGGAGTAAGGGGGAACTAAAGGTTATACATCTGACTTACGCTCACAAGTTGTTCAGGAATGGTTAACTAGAGCCGATTGATGTTTTTTTAGCAGAAATTGCACAGGAAAAAACAGACAGTCCATCCCAAACACGGACGCCTTGTAATCCTCATTCTTTTTAAAGCAATGGTCAGGTGTAAGTTCACGTACAATAAAAAGTTGTACCACAGAGGTCAAGAACAGTCTAAATCAAAAGCTTTCATATTCCAACAGGAAGGATGACTACAATTCTAACATTGCCTCCAGAAGTCTTGCAAATGGTGCCATTGCCCAACCTCAGAGCCGTTTTGCTGTTAATGCGATTTATAGGTGTTAAAGTGCCTTTCACTTGAAGTATTACTTCCAAGCACTCAAGTACGCTCGTTGATATAACAAAGAAGGACTGTAAGCGTCAAACGGTGTTTTTAATGGAAAATATGGTTTTAGGTTTGTAAACGGTTTAGAGACGTCATTAACTCGCCATCAACGTGGAAAAAACCGTTAATTTCAAAATTAGGTATTGAATACAACAAAGGTAAGCATAGAACTGACAACACTAATTTTGTCAACTATTTTTTTATTCACTGAATTTTTTTAGTCGATGAAGCCATTCGCCTTGCTGGTGCAACGTGGCCTATTATGGCAAATATCATTACTGAACCAACTCATTTAATGCTTTGGAGGTTTACAGTAATAGACCAAGTATGTGAAAGCACCAAAACAGAATGCTGGGCAGAAGGTGGTTGACTTTGATTTTTTAGCTTCTGTATGAACCTATACTGGCCGATAAAGATAACTTTGTTTTTGATGGCTCATCTTCTTCTCGTACTTCAAAATGTGATATTTCAAGATTGAAATTATGTACATTGGAGGGGTTCACAAAGCTAGTTTGTCACAGGTTCAAGTTCTGTAGATTGGAAACTGTCAAAGACTTAGGACTGAAGGCTCTTCCTTATGACTTATCAAGTAAGTTGTGACTTTTCTTTTGCCATTAACAGCACATGCACACTATCAACCTTTTGATTATAATTAGGTGAGTTCCTCGGATTTGCAGCAGTAGAAATTTTAAAGCAAACAGAGTATGAGAAACAGTTTTTCGAATGCTTGAAAAATGAATACAAACAACGTTCTGGAATAAGTGGCTTTAGGTACCTTTTCAAACTAGTTCTTTGTTAATTAACATAGTCACTGTAGGCTTGTTCAGTTCTTGTGCTATATTATTTCTCACTTGCCATTGCCAAGAGTAGTACTATGTGACAAAGTAACTGTTGTAACCAAGTTCAAAGCAGGAACATTGTTAGATATTCTTCCTTATGACTTTTCATCTCTTGTTGAAGTACTCACGCCTTATCACCATAATCTCCTTCAAACAGCTCTGATAGAACGTATTAAATACTGTAATTTAAATAATGTACGTGGTATTGTTACTGGCGTAAGAAGGTATTAATTGTACAGGTTTCGTTAAACCTGTGTTGCTATCGTGGAACTCGCATGGATTCATGTAGTTCTTATGAACGCCGAGCGAAATTCAAGGATAAGAGCCTTCCGTGGTGGGAGCTAAAACCATTAGAAGTTGCTAAAGAGTATACATTGATGACGCACAAAGTGTACGGATTCTAAGGACGTGTGAAAAGCCAAAAAGCCAACTTAGAAATTTTAGGATTCGAGAATGTTCAATTCACTTGTATTTTTCTCATAACCCACACACCTCTGAAATAGAGTCTTGCGTTCAACAATACAACAACGTAATGCCAAAAGTTTTAGTACTGTTTCACAGAGACTAATTTTAATGTAGGGTACAATGTATCTTATGTCAACTATTCTCGCAATTGAAGATGTCCAAAAAAGGGCAAACAGAATTAAGTATTTGATTCAAGTAATGTCTTGTTTTTATGATCTTGGTAACGTATCAGGTGGTGCCATGATTTTAGGAGTACTAAAAAATGGAGCTATATACAGATTAAGACATACTTGGCACATAGTACGTCCAGTAAAAAATGTGGCTTCTAACAACTTTCTTCTTTTAGGTATTGAAAAAGAAATCAGTCAAGATGCTTTACTCTAAACTCTTGAAGTTTTATACCACACAAAATTTTTTTGAGGTACCTACGATTTGTGATACAACAGTTCAATTACAAAACATGGCGAACAAGTTCAACAGTTTTGATTTTTTTTACACCAATAAAAATTTCCTGTTGCAGTGGCTTTTTGGGCTTTGCTTTAGGTGATTAAACCCTTGCCCCTTATCCAATTTAGCTATATGAGGTTGACTTACCATTATATCTAGACTAGAGCTATAAAAAGATTGCCACAAGTACCTTCCATAGGTCTTTTTCTTATGGACATGTACTTTATTGGTGAATCTCATGCTGTTTTTATTAATGATAAGCTCAATTTAAAACGTTGTCATATGCTTTTAAAAGTACAGAGTGAGTTGAGTAAAATGCTTGTACCATGCTATAACTACAAGTCTATTGGTTGGATAAGGAAAAAGATTGAAGAATGGCACACAGATTTAACTGAAACTGATTTTCATCATATCTCTCTGAAGCTAGAACGAGGCTCGTTTAAGAAATGATGTTGTTGTATCAAAACTGTAATTACTTAAGAACATTAACTGGTAGATTCTCATGTAGATGGCTTAAAAATACGATAATTGGAATTATGTACAACTCGTTGTGCATTACTGCAAACTTACTTTCGATAAATAGCAAAATTCGCATTTGAAAAAAATTTTCTTGGTTTATTCTATCGCTTTTACGGTGAGACAAAAAGGCACAAATTACATCCTTATTACTGTCCTAAACCATGTCTTTACATCCTCACAATATTTGAGACTTTTTTGAAATACAGCGACTGAGGTTAGGAGCAGCAAAAAATTTACGTCCTAAGATATGCCTACAATAGTATAGTCTCATAAATGAACGTAACTTCCTACATACTCTAGCTAAATCACCTTTCTTTATTGTATCTGTAAAAGTAGTACTTACATACGCGCTTTGGTTTCCATCCCTTCTTTAGTACCATTGAGTGCTTTGATACATTCTTTAGATATTGAAGTGTGATAAAGGTAAATAGTACGAGCTCCAGCAAGTACTTTAACACCTTCGTCAGTTACTGAAGTGTTACTAAGGTCAATATAATGGATTCCAGCAAGTGCTTTAACGCCTTTATCAGTTACTGAAGTGTTACTAAGGCGAATAGTACGGACTCCAGCAAGTGCTTTAACGCCTTCATCAGTTACTGAAGTGCCATTAAGGGTAATAGAATGGACTCCAGCAAGTGCTTTAACGCCTTCATCAGTTACTTTAGTGTCACTGAGGTCAATAGTATGGACTCCAGCAAGCGCTATAACACCCTTATCTGTCACATTCTCACATTGGGATATGTAAATTTTGTGAACACCTTTCAGTGCTCGAATACCTTCGTCAGTTACTGAACTCTTATCGAGGTGAATAGTATGGACTCCAGCAAGTGCTTTAACGCCTGTATCAGTTACTGAAGTATTGTGACTAAGGTAAACAGTATGAGCTCCAGCAAGCGCTATAACACCCTTATCTGTCACATTCTCACATTGGGATATGTAAATTTTGTGAACACCTTTCAGTGCTCGAATACCTTCATCAGTTACTGAACTCTTATCGAGGTGAATAGTATGGACTCCAGCAAGTGCTTTAACGCCTTCATCAGTTACTTTAGTGTTACTAAGGTCAATAGTATGGGTGCCAGCAAGTGCTTTAACGCCTTTGTCAGTTACTGAGGTGTTACTAAGGTCAATATCATGTGCTCCAGCAAGTACTTTAACACCTTCGTCAGTTACTGAAGTATTGTAAAGGTAAATAGTATGGGTGCCAGCAAGTGCTTTAATACCTTCATCAGTTACTTTAGTGTTACTAAGGTCAATAGTATGGGTGCCAGTAAGTGCTTTAACGCCTTTGTCAGTTACTGAGGTGTGACTAAGGTCAATATCATGTGCTCCAGCAAGTGCTTTAACACCTTCGTCAGTTACTAAGGTGCCAGCAAGGTGAATAGTATGGACTCCAGCAAGTGCTTTAACGCCTTTATCTGTTACTTCATTGTTACTTAGGTCAATAGTATGGACTCCAGCAAGTGCTACAACGCCTTCATCAGTTACGTAAGAACGATAAAGCTCAATAGTATGAACTCCTGCAAACTGCTTGACAATGCTGTTATCAACACGCCATCCAAGGCAGATTCTTGTGTATTTCAGAATACCAACATGTTTTACAGCTGATTTTGCTTGAGTTAACGTTTTTATCATAATAGCATGGTATCCAATAATGTCATGAACAATAGAAGCAAGTAAACGACAGGTTTGACAAGCCGCAAAGCGTGATTTTGTTGTTTGACGCAAGATGTGTGCTAATATCTCTGGCGGTAGGTGTAGCAAACTTGTGCCGGTCGTACTGTTAATTATAGAACCCTTTGAGGTAGAAAGCATAATATCAACGTCTTTGTTTAATGTGGAAGCCTAACAATTTAACACGTGTTTTATCGATGACCTAAAGTAGAGGTCTTACTTTTCGCTTTTGATAACTGGCTAAGTCGCATAAAACTGTTTAAGGCGATAGTCACTCAAGCTTAAAGGACCTGAAAACGTTTACTATATTAATAACACCATTTAGCACGTGATCCAGCGCCAACAACTTATACTACTACTTCCCAAAAAATAAGACAGCAATTTCAAGGCAAGTCTTTTGTTAGCGCACGTGTGTCATGACATTAGATGATAAATGCTTTTGGCTGTAATATTTCTACAACCATGTAGATAAATGTTATGAACACCACCAAGTGATTCGATAGCCTCACCTGTGATACCATTCCAATGACTTAGATCAATAGTATGGCATTGTGAAAGCACTTTGACATTCTCATCTGTAACACCAGTAAACTTTGCAAGGTTAATAGAATAGACACTAGCAAGTGATTTGATATCGCTGTAACATTGTCACATGAATAAGATCAATTGTGTATCTCTTGAGAATCTGCTAATCTTTGCAACTTTTTGCTGTTTGTGACTTTTGGTTTTCGTGTTTAGTCAGATCTGACAGATCTTGCAACTTCTGTTAGTTCTTACAAGATCTTGTTAGTTCTTGGTTGGATTGTAAGCGCCAATCGGTGTTTTTAATGGAAAATATGGTTTTAGGTTTGTAAACGGTTTAGAGCCGTCAATCAACGTGCTTACATTCCCATCAAATTTATTCTCTGTTCAAACATGAAATGGTTGTTAGTACTGTTATAAATGGTAGCAAGTACTATCTTTGTAATCGAAAAGAATGTGTTGTTTTTTGTATTTTTGGTTGTTCAGGCTGAGTTCAGCTTGGATTTTGACTCATTTTTCTACAGGTTGTAGTTAGTTTTCATGGCCAGCGACAACAAACAAAGCCTTAATTTAATAGCCAGCATGTTACCTTTCAAGAAAATCATTTACTTTAACTATAACAGTATGTTTGATGTACACATACTTAAATTGGTTGTAATGGACAACGATGTTGTTGGGGAAAGTACGTAGCCCTTACCCTTTTCTCATCTTTTTAACTTAACCCTTGTTGATATTTGCATCTCATAACTAATCTTTGAAGTGAAATTAACCTTCTACATTGCTTTGTAAACAGAGCAATATTGCAGTTTTTAAAACATGATTTTTCCTTTTCCTTTTTGCTAATTTCGGGCATTCTTTTTGGATAGTAGTTGCTCTAAAAGGATTGAATACATACTAAATTAAATGATTAGGTTTTATGTTGATTTAAAAGAGTTTATTGTGGAGTAAACATCCAGACTAGGAACTCGAAAATGTTAAAAGTGGTTGTATCCATTTAATGTTGAGTTTGATCCTCTGGAAGACTCCTTTTTTACTTTCTCACAGTACAGGCATGATAATTATGTTAATAATAAAGAAAAACAAAGAACCGCTTTACCGACTCATGTTTGTATCTAGCTCGCTAGATAGTGTTCTTGCATGATTGTAAAGCTACCTGTATCCGATGGTTTACTATTTGGTTACGAATATTCGTCACGTGACACTGTACTTTTTCTAACCTTCCTTTGTGGTAGAGTTACAGATGTCACAACGCATCTGTAAACATGGGAAGGTTGGAACAGGAAAGATATAAACTAAAACTATTCAAACCAGTCTCGGGAACTGGCTAGATTTTTACGTGGTTGAATGGCGCTAACAATATGCGAGCCGAGTCCGTCGAGCAAACTTCGTTGACCATTTTGTAGCTTCTACTTTCAGTATTACAAACATTACACGTTTTATGGCGGAGCCACAAACTTCATCGGTTAATTTACAATATGTTAACCGTTTGGCCACTGGTTACAACCATTCAATGGTAATCGCAGACGATGGCTTTGTTTACACAAGTTGGCATGAGAATGGAAACCTGGAAAGGCAGTGTTACTACATAGGCGGTTGCCTTGAAGGAGAAGATAGGAGATGGCACAGTAATGGTAATTTATGGACGCGTGATCATTACGTGAATGATGAAAAAGAAGGCAAGAGCAAGGCTTGGTATAAGAATGGGCAGTTACATTACCTTGAAAACTATGTTAATGGTAGAAGGATTACAACAGAGTTAGAAAAAGAAAGGCACATTAAGGAAACAATAAAATAGTATTCACGGTGTTATAAAATGGCAAGTGGCAAGTACAGTGGTATGACTGTGAGAACGCAAATAATGGCCCAAATTTTGAACGTAATAGTGAATCATGCACCTAAATAGAAATGTTGTATTCGAGCAAACTTTACCATTGTTCTACGTTAATAAAAATGTAAGAACATTACTTTTCATTCATCTGGTTTATAGTACAGTATACTGAATCACTGGCGTATCCTTCCTTGTAACTCAGATAATCATCAAAGGATTTTTCACACGTACATAATTGGTTGTATAATTTAAACGCTCAAGGAGGGCTCACCCGAAATCCCAGTCGTGTTCACGTTTTGACACGAGAAGGGTATCGACTGATAAGAAAGGCAAAACTGTATTTTGATTTTACGGTAAACATATTGCAGTTTTAGAAGCGAAAACAGTGCAACAGGAAGAACACGTGTTTACCAACTGAAACGTCACCAAACAAAATCTAAAGTTACAATGTGTTATTATTGGGATTGTACGTTCTATATTTCGATATGCTGTTCTGGAACGGTATTTTTGGAATAGTATTTATTGTTGTCTAACAATCTCCTTTCTACGCGGTTTCAT
Source organism: Trichosphaerium sp. ATCC 40318 (assembly GCA_038496445.1). Taxonomy (NCBI): domain Eukaryota; phylum Discosea; class Flabellinia; family Trichosidae; genus Trichosphaerium; species Trichosphaerium sp. ATCC 40318. The sequence continues at coordinate 84,857 of JALMLS010000474.1, forward strand.
AAGTGTCTTTACGCTTTATCCTTTTGAGTATACAAGCAAGAACTGTAATAGCAAATCCTAATGTATCATATTAGCACTAAATATTCGGGAGGAAAGGCGAACAGTGAGTACCAATAATAGGCAAGATACCAAGAACAATATTAACAATGAGTTCTGTGTTCTTTTTTTTAGCTGGATTATTACATCCTGTATTACCATAGATGCCATATTCTACTTCTTTTGGGGCTTCACATAGTTTACAAGATATACTACCAATATTCTCAGTGTATTTCTTACCACTACAAGCGCTACATCCTTCTATTTTAGTCCTGCAACAGAATTAGTTGTGCTACTGATTTTGTTTAACTACCAGATTTGGCCTGAGTGGCAGTTACACACATCCTCGCCTTGTGGATTCTTTACTAGACCTGGATCACACCTCCAACACGTGAAAAGATCGTGTACATGGCTGTATTTGTATTCAGGACAGGACACTTAACAAAAAATATCAGAGAAATCAATGAGAACAGGTAACTTACAAGCACAACCGAATGTGTTGCCTGAAATTTCAAGTTGTGTCACCGTATCAATAAGTAGAATATCTCTCCTCTTGATCTAAGAACAAAAAGTTAAAGAAGGCTTTGGGTTTATTGATAGATAACGTACACAATCGAAATGGTTGTTTGTGATCGATACACTTCCTTGCTTATAAGTAGAAGAATCCAAATTCACAAATGTGTTGTTTCCATAGAATTTATTGGAATCAATGGTCAGTAACCGGCTTGATAATGTTATACAGCCTCCGGTATACTGTCGAGAGCACGCGTTTACTTTGTTGTTTATGAATTTTAAAGAAGTTCCATAAAAGTCATAACTTCCAGTGTCTTCAAACACGTTACCATCCAAAATGACATGGTATGAATCTATATATTGGATTTAGTAGACGTTAGAGAAATGTGTTTTCTCTGCCTGAAATGTATTGGTCAGATCTTGAAAATGTTGACGCTGTTACACTAAGGGTTGATGAAGGCTTTGCATAGGTTGTAAATAAACTGAGTCGTTGTTGGATTGTACAATTAAAGAGTTTGAGGTTGAAAAGATTGTTTCTTCCCGATATTATAAATATGTCACCTACACGTGATGAGTATACGTACAGAAAAATAGAATAGTATTAGACGTAGCAAACATAGCTAAATAATCGATCTATAAGCGACAGTGATATGTCAAACAACAGAATTGACCCGGATTATCGACAACAAAAAAACAAAATAACAAAAAGTAATCACGCACTTTTGAAGAGAGTTACTAACGTGGAATGAGAAACTGTCAAATTAAGACTCGATTCATTGTTTAAAGATTTTGCCCATAAATTAATATCTTGGAATCCTTCAACCATCAGAGACGTTTCGTTGTACAAAAACTAAAGAAAAAACATTTAGCAATTTGCTTTCACAGAGTTGTTTATGTACATACCTGGATGGTATCGTATACCTTTTCTCCTGATCCAGTCCAATCCATGTACCGAATTACCACTGTACCTTTAAAAGCCAACAAGACATGCTCGCTCGTGTTCGAGGGAACGTACACTCCGCCTGTTTTCGTTGTTACAAGCTCAGTTTAAACTATCGTATACCTGCAACGCATATAGTACAGACCGTAGAAGAGCATAGAGATGTCCTATTTAATGCTTGGTGTATAGATCCGAAAGGAGACGACATAGACCCAGTCTTAATCTCTTGTTAGGTTATAAAATACAATGTTTAATGGCAGCGTACGTTGCTAGTATTGTAGTTTGGGGCAACATAGATATCACACGAAGCTACGACACGACCGAAAATAAGTATAGATAGTATAACTACGAGCAGGTGCATTGATAGTGATATGCGTTGGGTAATGTTCAGTGTAACAGTGAACATAAAAATTGAAAAAATAAAAAAAACCCATCAGTCACGTGACGAATTGTAATACAATAAAGGTGCGTTTAAAAAATCATCTAATTGGGTAGTTCAAATAATCATTTTAACGCACTTCATAGTCCGGCTACACTTGTATTAGTACAACGTTTTAAGAGTATGCATAACCTACTGGACACGCAGATAAAAATTGCCAATTTTCGGTGATAATTGCAACTTGCAAGTTACACGAACAATTTATTGAACCCAAAGGTAAAAACTGAGGTAACCACATAACAAGGTTTGTTAATTAAATCGGTATTACAATATGCTGCTCATGTATGTTTGGCTAAACAGACAGTACTCTTTACACCAAATACGTGGACAAATGCTATCCGTATGTGAGCTATCACGTGCTTTTCAGCGTCCTTCAGTTTGGCTTCAATTGAGTCATTTGTCCTTTTTTAAAATGTATTCCGTAGGTGCAAATACGGCGTGTACACTCTTTATTACGCGTCTACAGTATCAGTGGGTTTTTGTACAATCCGGGGAAATATTAAAAATACTATAATAGCAAGCGTTATAAAACGTTTCTTTACACATAAAAATGAGTATTGGGAGGATAGAAAAAATGGTTTACATCGAACATTTCCTTCACTCTGTTTTCATTTTACATGCTTTGCCAGTCACATGTCCTTCGTATTTTTTGCTTTTGTAGTTGTTCTTTCGTCTTGGCGGTGGACATAATGACAAAAGTAATAGTCCAATACACTCTACAAACGAGTATCGTCGTGGTTGCTTCAAAAGATATAATTTCACGAGCTTGCTTTTCGTTTAACGCCTTAAGATCCCTTACAACCAAGTGTTGATTATATTTAAGGGTGCACTCTGAGCAAGGTGTGTACTAAAATGTCGAAAAAAAAGTCGTTAGACCAATCCTCAATCCCAACAAAAGCTATTGCAAGACGATCTGGGAGAAAAGGAACACACTGTCCCTGACCGATAGCTCTGGCACAGAGCGAGCGTGTGTGTGGTTTATTTACCTAACACGCTTGCATGTACATGAAAAAAATGAAGAAAACGAAAAAAAAACAAAATTTTACAGGGTAGTGGGTGGGTGATTTCTGCTTGCTATTGAATAAACTGCCTCGGTTGGTTGCTTGTCTTTGTTGGATCAGTCCAGCTTGTTCAAACGCCTGAAATGTCTCGCATGTTCAGACAAAAAAATGTCAAAGTGATATTGAACTGTTTGCCACAAAGGGAGACAACTGGGCTATGGTGCTCAGTTGCTGCTAGGCTCTGCCCCCCCCAAACCCCCCCTGAAAGGGGGGGCTTTCTAAATAGTTCCTATGGCATAATATAGGATAATTAGTGTGCCGGATTTTTGACGACTTTTTTTTGACAAAGTTCTACATATTTGGGTTTCCCTGAGCAAAAAAACAAAAAATTTAACTTTGATCGTTTGCACCTCAGAGTGCCGGAATAATTTTTCTTATATTTTTGAAGCATACACATTGCACTTATTGGTTTACTTGCGGATGGGTGTTAGTTCAAATCCGCATGTAAACCAGAAAAGTGTTGCTGAAATTTTAACAATTTTACTACGGCATCCTACGGTGCCCATACTTTTGTCACATGGCCGCCACATTATATAAATGCGTCAGCAGCAGTGATAAGGTGGAGAAAGATGGAGATTCTGAGAAATCACTAAAAAACTGCCTTTTTTGCCAATTTTTATCATAAAATCACTTTGTTTTTGCAACTATACAAACTCTACACCACTTGAATGTGGAGAATATATACACAATAAAACGTTTTCACTTCCAAAATGTTTTTTGGCAGGCTTAGCTGGCCACTAGAGCTAAATTACAAAAAAAAAAAAAAATTACGGCGAATTTTAGTGAATTTTCTGATCGAGCACAGAGCGCACCCTTAAATACAAAAAACTAAACGGTACTTAAGGATGTGATCTGATGCTTTAACCAAATCTTGTCTTGAAAACAGCTTTTCGTAGACAACATAGTCTCTGGGTCACGTGATTAGTTAATTTAGGTATTCTTGTTAAAAGATGAGCCGCATGGTAGTAATTCTATACGTAGTGTCCCAGCAGCGTTTGGAGTAAGTATAATGCTTTTTCCTTCTAGGAGGACGTTGTAAGGTTCGCTTTTAGCCATTTTCGAATTGGGAAAAAAAGAGAGATCTTTTTTTTTTTTTTGACAATAAAACAGCCATAGCTAAAGATGATATAAAAGAAGACAAAGACAAGTACTTATCAAAAGCTGTGATTGATACCAATCGTGATTACACCAAGTTTGGAGATGCTTCTGAGCATCTTGATATGATTCAAGATGCCTTTGAAGCCTTTAAAATACACCAAAATCAAGAAGAATACATAAATGAAATCATGTTTATTTAGTCAAATTTCCATCCACCTCAAGAGAATCAATCAATTGGTACCGCCATGTTTGATTGGAAGTCAACATTGATGAGGTTGGGTATTTCATTTGCAAGAGCACAGGAACTTGGATCATTAATGGATGAAGCAGGTATTGAACGTGATGGCACCTCAGATGTGCTAAAAGAGCTTGATTTCAGTCCAATTGAGCGTATCAAGTCATCAAAGCAAAACGCAAGAATGCTCTATAATATCTGCACCACAAAGGATAAGAACTCACCAATGTAACAGTTGGTTCACAACACTGTAGATGTCTACAATAAATACTAGCTTTACTAGAAAAACAACAAACGGAGATTGTTTATTATTTATGCTCAGTGTTTTTACAATATTAGAATGTTACATCTTTACCAGAAGAATAAAGCCTCCGTTTGCGTGATTTGCTGTATTGTTGGGAAAAAAAATAGCTACACTTGTACAAGTGATACGAAAGCTTGTTATTTTGAAGGTGATACTGCAAGCGCAACAGTAGGTGCAATGGTTGGTATTGTGCTTCGTGTGGTTGTTGTGGTGCTTAGATGGGAGAGGTGACGCCTGGAATTCGTGAGAATTTCTCCAACTACAAAGGCTCAACAAATGGTATTTCCTACTTTACTTTATAGAGCTAACTTTATTTATGGAGGCAACTACAATAGTACCTTCAAGTGCTTCATCAACTGTTGAGGTACCCTGTACAGATATATCTACACTGATGCATGGCTTCAACCAAATAACTACACCAAAGACGCCTACTGCATCCAACAGAAGCTTCAAGGCTTTTACAAGGCACTATTATAACTACTAAAAAAGCAATTTTGACATGCTAATTAAGATGCTGAAGATGGGTACCAAATATGGAAAGTGTGTAAGACGTGTAACATTGTCTGAAAATAACCTACGGCGAACACAAAAAAAACACTGCTAATGCTGCTCAAATTTGTTTAAGATTGTGTACGAAAATAGGAGCTGTGGACCAGTTAACATAGTTCCCTTGGGTGTGTAGAGCAGGTTTAGACAAGTTTTTGACCAATTACTAAGACTGGTGACTATTCAGTGCAGAGATATTTATAGAAACAGACATAAAAATGCTGAAGAAAAGACCACTCATGACAGTACTAATGTAAACATACTGCCCTATAAAAAACAACTATGGTCAAATATAGTACGACATAAAAGTTCATTCAAACAAAAAAACCTATTCACACGTGACATGACAATTTCTACAGCTTGGATTTTAGTAGCGGTAGTACTCCCTATCATCGCAGAGCCTCTACAAATGCATTTCTTTTCAGATGAATTGGTGACACCAGGAGGAATGGCTGCTACATCGTACATAACATTGTAACCGTCACACTCATTTTCTTAAGGTTTGTATAGATACGCTTGGCCCGCAAATGAAACCGGATATGACAACATCAATTACCTCGTTAACGTACAGCACGATCCTGGGAAAGGTTCTGGTACGCAAAGATACCAACATACCGCCTTGTACTAATAACGTTAAACTTAGCTTATTTTTGGGCCAGCCACTAAGGTGAATAGTATGGACTCCAGCAAGTGCTTTAACGCCTTCATCAGTTACGGAAGTGTTACTAAGGTCAATAGTATGGACTCCAGCAAGCGCTTTAACACCTTCATCAGTTACTTTAGTGTCACTAACGTCAATAGTATGGGCGCCAGCAAGTGCTTTAACACCTTCATCAGTTACTAAAGTGTCATTGAGGGTAATAGAATGGACTCCAGCAAGTGCTTTAACGCCTTCATCAGTTACTTTAGTGTAGCTGAGGTGAATAGTATGGACTCCAGCAAGTGCTTTAACACCTTCATCAGTTACTTCAGAACGATCAAGCTCAATAGTATGAACTCCTGCAAACTGCTTGACAATGCTGTTATCAACACGCCATCCAAGGCAGATTCTTGTGTATTTCAGAATACCAACATGTTTTACAGCTGATTTTGCTTGAGTTAACGTTTTTATCATAATAGCATGGTATCCAATAATATCATGAACAATAGAAGCAAGTAAACGACAGGTTTGACAAGCCGCAAAGCGTGATTTTGTTGTTTGACGCAAGATGTGTGCTAATATCTCTGGCGGTAGGTGTAGCAAACTTGTGCCGGTCGTACTGTTAATTATAGAACCCTTTGAGGTAGAAAGCATAATATCAACGTCTTTGTTTAATGTGGAAGCCTAACAATTTAACACGTGTTTTATCGATGACCTAAAGTAGAGGTCTTACTTTTCGCTTTTGATAACTGGCTAAGTCGCATAAAACTGTTTAAGGCGATAGTCACTCTAGCTTAAAGGACCTGAAAACGTTTATTATATTAATAACACCATTTAGCACGTGCTCCAAACACCAAAACTTATACTACTACTTCCCAAAAAATAAGACGGCAATTTCAAGGCAAATCTTTTGTTAACGCACGTGTGTCATGACATTAGATGATAAATGCTTTCGGCTGTAATATTTCTACAACCATGTAGATAAATGTTATGAACACCACCAAGTGATTCGACAGCCTCACCTGCGACCACAAAGCTACCGCCAAACACGGTATGAATGCCTCAAACACTGTTTGCTGTATCTTTTGCTTTAAAAAAATCAGCGTACGTGTATAACTTACTAGCGCTGCGCTAGCGCCTACCCCACGCTAACGCTAGCGCTATCGCAGCATCCAAACAGCAATGAAGGTGTAACAACGCCAAAACCTCCCCAAAACGCCACCAGCGTTGCTACAGTAAACGCCGCCAGGTGTCAAACATGTAAATAGAATTCACGTGGCTAATGTCAACAAATGCTGGAAACTGTAACGCTCTGTACTTAACATGTTACTTTATAAATAGCTTAGTTCCATATATTGTCTGTTTCATTCAAGTTTTGAGACAGACTGACTTTTAGCAAAAAAATCCAGTTTCTGCCCGATCTGTCAGATCTGACGGATTTGACACTTCTGACAGATCTTGCAAATTGTCATTTTTTAAATGTGATCTACCCTCACGCCTGTCCAGTGAATCCAACCGTTTCAAACCCACGTGATTTAACAAACCCCAGAGCAAACTTTTTTATTTACATATTTGACGCCTAGCGGCGTTTACAAAGCCTACAGCAACGCTGGTGGTGTTTTGGGGCGGTTTTGACGTTGTTACACCTTCATTGCTGCTTGGATGCTACCATAGCGCTTCTGTTAGCGTGGGGTAGGCGCTAGCGTAGCGCTAGTAAGTTATACACGTACGTTGATTTTTTGAAGCAAAAGATACAGCAAACAGTGTTTGAGGCATTCATACCGTGTTTGGCGGTAATGCGATAGCTTTGTAGGACATCATACCTTTTTAATTCGCTTTTAGCTCATGAGCTTCTGTGGTTTGATCGTACCGTGTATAGTTTGCGTAGGTAAAATGCTGCGATCATCCCATGGGATGTTGAAACTTACATTGAAAAAGGAAATGTTAAGTTTATCCAATCTATTCTACGAGCTAGTTTTGTACTAGACGGATGTAAACAGTAGTGCTAAGGTGTGCTGTACCATTTAAATGCTGCAAAATACGGCACTCGTATAAAAAAGGATAAAAGCAATAAAAACTGCTTAAACTACATTACATGGCGATTTCTACGCGTAAATGGAGTATTTGAGCAATAAACAATCATTGTCTAAAAATAATACTTTAAAAACCCTTCCGTGTTACTAAACTACTTTATTTAGCTGTAAATAGGCCCTACACATAACCCAAGCAGATGCAGCTCACTTGGAATAAAAGTCAAATGTTCCTTCAGCAAATTAACAATTTCCTCTTCTCCGTCTGTATACTTAAGGTTACACTTTGCATTTTACGCTTAGCTCCTCTTTTGTTAGGTGATACATAACTTATGATTCTTTGAATTTGTAAAAATGTCGTGCATAGAATAAAGCTCTGCTGCCTTTTTTTTGCCCACACAATGCAATACTTGGTGTTTTAGGTGTTTAATTGATCCTCCTACTGCTTTACATGAAATACTTTGTCTCATCGTTGCAATAGGTATGTTAAACGCTTGTATGTGGTTATTTGATGCCATGAGGGGCTATTAGAGTGTGTTTTTGTTTTTTTAAACCCCGCTTAACTGGGAAAGCAATACTTGGTGTAACAATACTCTTACATGGCTCTCTACTGTACAAAAACGCCAAAAACAGCATTTAAAAGTAATACAGCTACATTTTTATTGTTACACTGCGAGTGCCTTCTTTTTTGGCTTAAAACTGCTCCAAATCACTACTAACAGTTGTTTAAAAGGCTAATGAAGCAAAATCAGCTCGTAGAATAGATTGCGAAAACTTAACACTTCCTTTGCTATCACTTACCGTAAGGTACCTAAGTCATACAATGAAGGACAACATTGTAACACAAATAGTTCACATTGTGATAGATCTACACCATTTGACAGAAGTGTCAGATCTTGCTAGATCTGCTAAAAGTGCTAAAAACTCACTTTCTAGAAAATAAGAGAGAATTTTATTATGTAGTTCCCATTTGGAAAAAAAATCGCCAAGTCCTTAGCAGTAAACAAAAAAGTGGATTTATTTTTTGTACATTATCTACTATATGTTGGGCATATTAGGTTATAATTAGAGCATTCAAAATTATCGTGCAATATCTCCATGAGTCAGTTAAGTTTTGACATGTGATTTTTACAAATTATCAGGTCTAAAAATTAAAGTGGTATATACCAGTTTTTTTATGGTATATACCACTTTTTTCAACAAAATGGTATATGAACTGGTATATACCATTTTGAAATACCACTTTTTTTAGAAATTAAGTGAATAAAAAGTGGTATATGGAAGTGGTATATACCACTTTTCATTCACATAATGAGACCTTCTAAAAATGGTATATAAAGTGGTATATACCACTTTTTTATGGTATGTGGTATATACCATCTTTTTATTGGTATATACCACTTTTATGGTATGCTTCAAGAAGGTCATTAAGGAGCTTTTTGGTAATGGGTTTTCTTGTTGAACGATCATAGCCGTCATATGTTAACCGGTGCGTAGAGACCTTAGTATATCATAGAATCTAACCAAACTAGGCTCATTCGAACCGCAGGACCTGATTCCAGTACCAACATTAAGGAAACTATATTGCAGGTATTATACAGATGTTCGTGGGTACCAGACAAAGTTTTATTTTATTTTCGTTTGATATACATTAACTGACCTCCGTAGGCCTTAGTAATTGATAGATTCAGGTGGGACCACTTTCATTAGGTGTGCAGCATGTTTTTACAGTAGTTACAGCAAGCTCATGGAGATGGACGAATTTTCCAGACGCCCATAGTAATGTAACTGTAGTGGACATTGTCCAAAACTTGTAACTCACAAACTGTGTATTAAATAAAGTGTATTTTCTGGAATTGCAGGTGTACCATAAGTAGGCATAAAGTGGTATATAAGAGTGGTATATACCATGAAAAACTGGTATAAAAAGTGGTATATAACTGGTATATACCTAAAAAAAGTGGTATAAAAAAGTGGTATATTTTTTTTTTTCTGGTGAAAAAAAGAGGTATATTTTCTGCTTTTATACCTGTTTTTTTTATATTGTTGGTATATTTGGTCAATATACCACTTTTTTTGGTATATTTCAGTCAAAATATACCACTTTTTTTGGTATATACCATAAAAAACTGGTATAAAAAAGTGGTATAAAAGTGGTATATACCAAAAAAACTGGTATATTTTTTTAGACCTGATAGGCAAAAAGTCTCATCCCCTGATGTCACCTGTTCCATAATAGTCATCTAAAAAGCTCCAATCAATTGCCTTGTACACTGTAGTATCATTGGAAGGAGTTTGGCTAGCAATAAAGTCGCTATCCAATTGCCCAAAATTGAAAGTTTTTTGGCTGTTCACTACTTTTTTAACATGTTACTTTAACTCTGTACCCTCTCACATACCATTTTTGAATGAAAGCGTGTATATGACGGTATTTTGACATTCTTGACAATGTTTCAGTTTTTTTGTGCTGACCTGTGGCAACTTCTTCAATTGGTTCATTGTACTCAAACCCTGAACGCCTGTCCTTGCATGGGCATGATTTTTGAGTGGTTTGATGGACTGTTTTTGGGGTTTTTTAATTTGAGTTTATAAACGGTTCACTAGGCCTGAATTTGTCCCTGCTTACCTCAGAAAGTGCATTAATAACTTTTTGTAGTACAAAAAAAAAACTGAGATGGGATATTTAGGCGAAATCTCAAAGACAAACCATAAAACGGCAGCCATACTCTCAGAACAGGTATTCATTAATGTGTTATAATATTTGATGCATTATGGCTGCCGTTTAATGGTTTTGAACATACCTTTAACACAACTGCATTTTCGTTTACACAATGACTGCACACAAATGCTTTTAACCGTGTGCTATGCATGTCCACCAAGCAAAGAAAGCTTCCAATGTGCTATTGGTTATTTTTTAATTGTACTGTGACTCAAAAGCCTTTAGCAGCCCTTAGGTATTCACAACAGACACAACGTTCCAAGTGAGACACACACTAGTAGTATCAACATTGAAAAGGCATAACAGGAGGAGAAAATAGTATTTTAAAATCTTCTACGCAAAAATAATTTTTTTTTAGGCAAAATCAGAGTTGATTTTTTTTTGACGTTCAAAGTCAAAAAAGCACAATTCAAACACTTAAAACATGATCCCCACGCGTGTGTGCGTGTATAAAAGAAGTGGAACTGTTTAATAAAATTCTCTCTATTAGTAAAACTTGAATGACACAGACAATATACAACCTTCACACCCTTACAGAAACAGCTTGCCATTGCAAGGTGAGTTTTGCTTTCATAAAGTAATGGGAAATAAATCAGTGCGTTCTCTACTAACTTATCTAAACTCATAAGGTTCTACAGATAACAGGCACGTGCAAACGTAGTAGGTCAGTCATACAGTATCTTAACCTTATATCTTCCTAATGTCTTGTAGAATACATATCAGCAACGAACTAGCAATGAACACACTACTGGCGGCATTGTTTTATAGCTCTACTTTGTTTTTCTCAAACACGAAATATCTTTTTACAAAGGAACAGATTGGTACACGTGTACTGTAACAATAAAACTTCTTTTTATTTCAAGTTAGATTCACGCGTTCTTGTTGATCTACAATACCAGATTGGAGGAGAGAATACGTCTTACTCAGCTTCGATCCCCTGGATCACGTAGCCAGAGACCCTTCCCATTTATTAAATTGGAGTTATCTCTTGTACATATACAACAAATTACATAAATCAATTGATCTGCCATTGTATAGAACTGCTACTTGCTGATGTTGTTTTACGATACTACCGTACTTAAACAACTACCTCTCACTTATCAAACGCCAGTAAAATACTTATTTATACTGTCAGAAAATAGAATTTTTTCGTCAAACTTTCGTGATAGGTGGGCCGGATTTTTACGTGCTCAGTACTACATACAAGAATCATATCCATTTTTCAAGATTACGAGCACTTTGTACCCTTGTACACCAATTCAACCCTGGCACGAAAGATAGCGACTGTTATGGCGCTGAGGTGTCATGCGCCTCCTTAATATGACAAATTTACAGTTATTGTCAATGAGCCTGAGAAGATGTTGAGTGGTAACCCATAACGTGATATGCATTTATTTATATTTATTCTCTACGCTAATGTTGCAAACAAATTCACTATGGTAGCTGATACAAGTCAGAAACTATGCCGCTAAAGAAGACCCTTTCTCTTTGCTTTTGTAACTTTGATACGTTCCACCAAGTTGAATCCAAGTTCTTTCAACACTTCTTGATAGATTTCATTCGCTTGAATGTCAAGTTCATTCATCAAGGATCCAAATTCTTGTGCTCGCTCACTTGAGATACCCAACCCTGTCAATACTGACACCCAATCAATTTCATTGTTTTGAAGCGGTATTGGTGCCATTGGAGAAACTGAAGTGATGGTTGATTTGGTATCACGCTGAGTGAATGTTGGCTACATTACAGTTAGTGTAAAGTAAATGCAAAAATGAAATAACATACTGTGTCAACAGATATGTTGGGTTTCTCAATCCATGACTGGTTGGGTAATACTACCTTTATATCGTGTGGTAATAGAATGGGGTTACTAGGTTCACCGCTAGGCTACAAACTCGTTAGGAAAGAATGTTAATATATTGTTTTTGACTGTACATTAGTGAACTTGTCTTGACCTTGTTTTATTTCAAGGGCGTCTTTAATGATATCAATGTGCTCTTGAGCGTCTCCAAACTTGTTGTAGCCTTGATCAATCTTTGTGTATATTCCAGTACCAACAATTGACAAGTAATTTCGTTTTTGGTCTTGTTTCAACTCTTTATGTAACTCTTCTAAAGTGTGGACTACCTAAACTAGCAGTTTGCATCGTATTGACAACAAATGATTGATTACCTTTCTGTGGTTACTGAATGTCAATTTTTGTGGTGTTGATTTACCATGATCATTCTGTCCACCTGTGACCAACGTAAAGTCATGAGATATTGCCAAGTAATGATATTGTTTAGTGGCAAACTCAAGATATTTTCCAGGTAATTTTAATGGTTTGTTTGATTTGAACAAATCAATCCATTTCCCTTTACCCCAACCAAACAAACAACCTTCATCATCAATCGCAAATGATGTATACATGCCAACATGGACAGATTTGATGTTATTGAGTCCTTTGATGATACCCTGGCCATAATCGTCATCAATACCCAACCCAAGACACCCACGCCAGTTGTGTCCAAAAGAAAATACTTGTCCTGACTTGAGGAGAACAAGTACATGCCAATCACCAATGGCAATATCAGTGGCATCATCAATACTTGGAACACGTGAAATTGTCTTTGATTTCAAGAATAATGATTTATATATCGCTTCATGGTCTGTTTGAAGCGAATTATATGTTGTTCCCCAAAGAAAGACATGACCTGTTGACGTCATTGCTCCACTTACATACGAGTTAGTTTGAATTTTTTGAACATTTTGAAGATTTGGAATAACCGCTGGTGATGAAACTTGCAAATTGTCGAATGAATGACCCAATCCTTGATTTAAGTTGTCTCCCCAAGAGTAGACATGACCTGAATGTGATAACGCCATACTCACACATAAGGCAGAGACTTTCGTGATATTGTTGAGATTTGGAACACGTGTTGGTGACGAAATAGGTGACGCAAAGTGACCCAGACCCAATTCACCATTAAAATTATAACCCCATGCATACACAATACCGTTTGAATCAAGTGCAAGGCTATGAAGGCATCCAGCAGCAATACAGACGATATTTATGAGTGATTTTATTGGTCTTGCGATAGAACTCTTTTTTTCGTCTGTGTTACCCAATTGGCGCTCATTGTTTCGTCCCCACGTGTAAACAAAGCCATCGTCTGCGATTACCATTGAATGGTTTAAACCAGTGGCCAAACGGTTAACATATTGTAAATTAGTATCTAAAGTCTGAGGTTCTGCCATGATTCGCGTTTTAGGTCTTGACTGGACGAATACTGTTCCATTTTTGTCAATGACGAAAAAACACGGTCGTTTTTTTTTGGTCATCATAATTTTTGAATTCAGTAGAGTACTGAATGTTGCAAGTACAGTTTTACAAACTGTGAATTGTGTTGTTACGGTGGTAGAAGTGTTTACAGCTATGTGGCATGTTCAAGTGTTTTCTTGTCCACATCAAGAATAGATATTTTGCCAAGAATTCTTGCTGTACCTTTCATTCGTGTTGTAGTAAGCTACGATATTGTCAGACAAATCCAATCGTCAATAGCCAAGCATTGATTCACTTTTCTTACTTTCGTTGTGGGTTCTGATGCACTAATACCGCCCGTCCAAGCCAACTGAGCAACCATACGTTCCTTATATCTAACATAAATGAGGCTAGATTTTCAACAAGCACTTCATTTGTAACTTTTTTATTTGTATGATTTACATGTTTTTATATTTGTACTCGAAAAAGTCTACACGTTCGCTTACAGTGAACCCAAGTTTCTTCAAAATCTCACCTGAGATTTCGTTCATTTCAACACACAACCTATGTAATTTAGATCCAAGCTCATGCGCTCTTGGTTGATCAAACCCAGCTGATATCAATCTCTTAATCCATTTGGAGGTTTCAACATTTACTGTTTTTGTCTCAGGTAAGAATGGTGTTATCAAAGAGCGCTAGAATAAAATAGGAATGAGCAAACTTAATCTATACTTGTATGTTTGAAAGGGTTGTACATTGGCGAGGTTGACGGACTTATTATCATTGTTCATCCAAGACAGTGTTGATACAAGTTCACTTGCGTTAATTGAAGCATTTTTTCGACAAGATTCAGTGTCGTTCGACAAAGACTCATCAACCTTTGTATGATGGTAAGTGAGTTTACCCAAAAACAGAAATTAGTACCTGTGTGTTGTCATTACTGTTTTCTGTTGATTGTTCTTCTTTTCTGGCTCGTATGTAGTCACAAGCATTTGCTAGTATATCAAGGTCTTGTTTGGTTTCTCCAAACCTCTTAGGCACATCTCTTGTACCATCTCGTGATGTGAACATCTCTTCAGGTGGACGTACTTTAAGTGACAACTTATCAAATGGAGGCCGACGTTCTAGTGCCTAAACACGTGTTTAGTTCTAAGATGAGCATAAAATATGACTGCAGTACATTCAACTGTTGAGATGTTCCTTGGTCTTCAGATGTGCCTTCTCTCATTACCAAAGTGTGATCGGCTTGTATTGCAATAGAACAATGTTGTTTAGTGGCGAACTCAAGATATTTTCCAGATAATTTTAAAGGTTTGTTTGATGAGAACTTCTCCATCCATTCACCTTCGCCCCAGCCATATAAATGTCCTTGAATATTAATAGCATAAGATGCGTAGGGACTAGCATTGACAGAGACAATGTTATTGAGTCCTTTGATGATACCCTTTCCAAGCTTTGTATCAACACCTAACCCAAGTCGCCCTCGATTGTTGTCTCCAAAGGAAAACACTTGTCCTGACTTGAGGAGAACAAGCACGTGATAATGTCCGATGCCAATATCAGTAGCATCCGAGATGTTTTCTACACGTGATATTGTATTTGTTTTCAAGAATAAGGCATTGTTTATATCATTGTAGCGAGTCTTTCCCCAAAGAAAGACATGACCTGATTTTGTTATTGCTCCACAAACGAAAGAGTTCGTGCTGATTTTTACAACGTTTTGTAGACTCTGAATACGTTTTGGTGTATGAACTCTTGTTTCTTTGTAAGAGTGAGCTAATCTCCCGTTAAAGTTGTATCCCCAAGAGTAGACATGACCTGATGTTGATAACGCCATACTCACATATAAGGCTGCGACTTGAGTGATATGATTGAGCTTTAGTACTTGCGTCGGTGTTGAGATAGGTGACTTGAAATGGCCTAGACCTAATTCTCCATCTTCGTTGCGTCCCCACGAATAAACAATACCACTTGCAGCAGTAGCAAGGCTATGGTTTTGACCAGCTGCAATGCATACGATATTAACAAGTGAATTTATTGGATGAAGTATGGGCGTTATCCTTTGTTCGATATTTCCTAGTGATACTCAACAAGGATAATCTTTTGATAAACTATTTCTAAAAACGCCCACAAAAACTTTTTAGGAAGGCGCACGTGATTTTTTTTTTTTGGATGAATTTTTATTCGCAAATATAAGTTATTAATAATACTCACTGTTGTTATCTTCGTTGGTTTGGTATCGCCACACGTGAACTGAGCTGTTATTTGTGATAGCCATTAAATGCCCTCCAGCAGCTAAATGCCTACCACTAGCCAAAAGGTTACCGTAGTTTACATTAGGGTTCTTAAAATGCAGTTCAGCCATAAATGCTGCGTTGTGAGGTAAATACTGCGGAAATTGTAAAACTTAAGAATGAACTTAACCTCAGCTAACGGTCATTGAACAAGAGTGAGACCCTTGCAAAGCAGGCTCTGTACACTACTTCCTAAGTTAGCGCTAAACAGTTTCCAACTAAATCACTTCGCAACCTCAGTTTACTACCTTAGAAGAAATTATGTTTTTAGCCGTTAGCCCTCATCAGCAACTGCTTTGATATTGTTAAGAACCTCGCTATGTATGTTGTGATAGCTTTATTAGTTCATTGACTTGTACTCAGCGTTGGTCAATTCAAAGATACAACCAAATACTATTCTGACAAGTTATTTGAATTTTTTTTTGTGCACGTGAGCATTATCAAAAAAAATACATACAAACAACACATCACATGGCCGAACAGAGGTAAGTATTATCGTTAAAAACTTTCAATTACGCGTTTGTAATTCCATACTAACACGATTGTGACCTCTAGGGTGGAGTTTAGCATTTACCCAAGTCTACGAAAGTGGGAGGATGCTCAATGCTTCCCAAATGAGGTTCGATTAAACCGTAAGACGACTAGATGGAACATTGTGCATATAACCGTGCGTTTAGTAAAAAAAAAGTACTATTGACGTAATAATGATAGATATGGGGTTGTGACGCGCAAAGTAAGCTAGTAGAGTTGAATTTGATCCCTACAGGTTCAATTGTGAATGATGCCGTTACAAGGCGTTGGCAAGTATATAAACGCGGTAGAAAGGCTGCTTCTAAAGAATTGAGGTACGTTAGAGACGATACTATCAAGTTTGGCTAGAACGCGGTTAATTTAACTCTCACGGTCGTTAGAAAATGGAAACTAGTACGTGATGGCGATAAAATATCAATTTCTTGCCTTGTCTCGTTTGGAAGCGCCAGTTATCAAGATATATGGGTAAAAAACAACAAGGGGGGCATTGTCGCTATGGTACGCGTTTGATTTGAAGGCTGCAGGTGGAATTCTACGCACTTTATGATTTTTTGAATAAAAATTTCGATATTTCTGTCTAACTGATTGCTAGCTTCGTGCGGACTTGAAACTAGCGAATAGTGATGGACCACATGTGTTATTATCGCAGGAAATCATTGTACAACGGGTATGTTAGATGGCAATCCATTTCTCCACGTTTTTTTTTTTTTTTTTCCTGTATTTTTGCTGCTTAGTTTAATACTTTCTTTTTATAGTTCAAGGAAGGAGTTAAAGCGCCAAGTACTGTAAGTATACTTTATAATGCTTATTGAATGATTGTATTAACTCGTTTTAGAAAAAAAGAGCACTGGAAGAGAGTAAAGCGACAGATGGATCAGGGCTTATTTTCGTAGACGAGAGACCTGCTAAGCGAGTCCATAAGGACATAGAACTCGATGTTATGATAGATGCATCAACTAGGGAGTCACTTCTGGCTAATGTGGAACCGTTAGATGGAATAGAACAAGATTTCAGTCCAGAAGTAACTTATATTGAAGAAAACGCTACTAACCTTGTGGCTTATGGTACGAACTTGCTATTACTTCTATCGCTTGTTTGGCTTCCAAATGGGACCTGACGTTTTCTAGCAAAGCAAATGGATAAAGGTGGAGTTGAGGATCAGTGGCATATAGGAAACTCTGTACTTGAGAGACTAGCAAATGCTTGGGATGATCTAAAACTCAGAAAGCAAATTGAAAAAGAATTGACTTTACCATCCAATGGAGACTATATGGATACCTTTGAGCCTATGGAAAATCGTGTGCCATGGATGGGAGGATCTACTAATAAAGCTGGCGTGGTACGTTAATGCTTGAAATCTACACGTGGGTCAGAACGTCTCACTAACTCCAACCTTTTTTTTTTCCTTTTTTTTATTTACATTAACTTCAGGCGTTTGGCGCGTTTGCTGTTTTGGTAATCGTCGTACTCATAGGAAGTGTTGCGTATATGTCACTAAAGGCTGTATGTATGAATTTTCAGAAAAGAAGATGCTTAGTTGGTTGACAATTCCTCTAGGACGAAGGACCGAAACCTCCATCTGCTGACAATCAATTCTCGAATGAAACTAAAGTTATGATACGTGTTACATTACAAAGACAGATGTTGGTCTTGGCGGGACCGTTTATAAAGGAAGTGAGTTTTAATGATACTATAATAAGTGTAACTGCTACTGAAATTGGTACACTGATACTTACTTCTAATGGTGTCTCTCAATCGCTTATATTACAAAAACAAGGTAAAAAAATTTTATGGCTTTTCAAATATCTTCTTCTGCTTGTACCTGACTCTGAACTTTAGATAAGACTTCTAAGACAATCCACAAGTTTAACCATACAAGATACCTTGAGATTTATTCGCGTGGTGGTTATATAGCTGTTATAAGAAACTACACTCGGTACTATCTCTTGTTTCTTTTTCTTGACCTTTTTTTTTAACTTTCTTTTTCTTTCAGCAAGTTTCTATATTGTTCAGGTGTAGAACATTGCGTTCTGCGCGAAGTAAATGATACATGGTCTGATGATGTAGATAATATACAATACAGTTCACAACAAAACGCATTATATGCGTTAGTATCATCAAAGACTATCAAACACGAGGTACGTTAAAAACTTTGACTTCAAACAAAGCACAGAAAATGTTCTTCTTCTTACTTCCTACTGAACGCTTAAGACCCTGATGTATGCTTTAACCAACATACTATTGAACCGCAGAATTTTTATAGCGCTTATTTTTTATTGAACCTAACACGTGTTTAGTCAAAATTATATCTATTTTCTGGTCACAAATGGGTTGAGGAAACAAAAAACCCTTCTACCGAAATTTTTGTCCCATTTTCTCGTACGTATATAAAAAAGCTACATCCGTGTATGGTATCTAATTGATAAACCTACAGGCAATATAATCGCTGCACAGAATAATTCAGACAACACGACGAAGCTTGTTTTTAAAGACATTGAGTTGACACTTCCTTTCAAACCGTCTATGGTTTCTCTACATACATATGACAACTATGTATATGCTATAGCTGAAAAAGATGGAATGAATAGTATATGGAAGATTGAAATTTTGTTGAAACATTGGGTACGTTCAACCAACAATCCTTTTTTTTTTTTTTCTTGTTTTTTTCGCAATACCCAAAAAAAGTGAAGAATTTGAGGTATTGTCACTTTTGCTAAAGTATTTTCTTTAAATTATACGCATTGTTATTTCTTGAAAGTATTAAGCGCTCGTGATGTCCTACAATGAAGTTAGAGTTAAACCTTTACGTTAAACGTTTTTTTTTTTTGTTTTTTTTGTCCACTCACACTTAGGGCCTTACGCTTATTTCAACAACAAACACTTATATTTTCTACAGAAGACAAAGTTAGAAACACATACCAAAGTTGAATCAATACAGGCAAAGAAGAAAACATTTGTTTGTCTTTTTCTCGTTTTATTCTCACAAATTTTCCATTTAGGACGGCCTTCCGCTACCTACAAATAACAGCTCCTTATATACTAGCTTTCTAAAAGATAGGATATACTATGTTACTAATGGTACGTCTATAATAAACAAATAGTGCACTTGGGAACCTAGTTACTAACTGAAAGAAAAAACTAGGAAAACTTTTTACAATATTGATGAAAACAGCAGTACAGAAAAAACAACGTCATACCAAACCATTCGATTTATCATGGTGTGGTAACGTAAAAGATATGGCTACAATAACTGGGTATACATATAGTGAGATTGTATTGGTATGTGGAGGTCAAGAAGGAACATCAAAAAAAATATCTTCTGTATTTGATATGCACGGTACTTTAGATTCTATAGCGATGGTACAATAAATGTATAACACTCACAATAAATGTAAATGCAATAAATAATAATAAAACAAAACTAACACTATGGTTCGGCGTAAATACTTTCAAAAATCCGAGGAGTAAATGTACAACACGTGACGACAAATTAGAAAGTGACGAGAAAATGGAACGAGTTTGGCACCACAAAATGGATTAGAATGCGCTTTGATATGTATTCATCTGGAACATTGCATTAGCGATTGAATTGGAAGTTGTAAATGTAGGGTATTTTCAGACAAGCAACTATTTGTGCCAACGAAAAATCACGTCAGTTTTTTGACGGTATTTGACCTAAAATACAAAAAAAACCAAAGAGCAAGATTTAGTGTATCATGGCCAGTTCACAGCTCCCTCTTGTTGCTATATTTGCCTGCTTTATAGTTGCTACAAGCGCTTTTTCAACCTTTTTTTTGAGTGCATGTCCGGCAAGAGGTGATTTATGTGCCGGGATGTGTTCGAACGCGTACGTATTAGTTTTTTGAGAGAAAATTTTTTCCATCTTACGTAATGACAGGGCAGACAATACACTACCTGTAAACGTTGAATCTGATGTATTTACAACCGGTTACGAACCAGGAGAAACGTATGACATTACAATAGATATAGGAAGTGGTGAAAGCTGGAGAGTACGCTAAAACTATACACGTGATCATCTTTTTGGGACAAATAGTTTTGGTATTGTTTTTTTTGATTTCGTACATCAAAAAATCACGTGGATAAGATATTTGGATAGTAATGTCTTTAGGGATTTGTAATGTCCTTTTTCGACTCCGGAAACGTCGAAAGAGGTACTTTTAGTACCTCTGACACTAAATTTGATGCATCTTCTGCAAACATGTTATGTACACAAGGTATAAGGCACGCAGACGCTACCCCTGTTAGCGACACAAGGACTATTCAATGGACAGCCCCTGCTAGTGTTTCAGGCGATCTAACTGCCCAAGTACGTCTATAGTATATGATAGTACACGATATATAGCGTTAGCCTATGGTTTAATAGGTTGGCCGAAAGATACGGCCAAACCGGGCTTCTTGTGATTTTTTTTATGACGCTCTATGCTTATTCTGTTCGCTCTATTAGGCTTGGGTTGTTCTTAATCGTGCAGGAGCAGCAGGGTGCAGGTGGTTGGATCTTAGTAATACAGTATCGGTATTACAGCAAACAGAAGCGCCAACAGACGCACCAACTGATGCTCCAACTGATGCACCAACAGACGCTCCAACTGACGCTCCAACTGATGCACCAACAGATGCTCCAACTGACGCACCAACTGATGCACCAACAGACGCTCCAACTGACGCTCCAACAGACGCTCCAACTGACGCACCAACTGACGCACCAACAGACGCACCAACTGATGCTCCAACAGACGCACCAACTGACGCTCCAACTGATGCTCCAACAGACGCTCCAACAGACGCTCCAACAGATGCTCCAACAGATGCTCCAACAGACGCTCCAACAGACGCTCCAACAGATGCACCAACTGATGCTCCAACAGACGCTCCAACAGACGCTCCAACAGATGCTCCAACAGATGCTCCAACTGAGGCTCCAACAGACGCACCAACTGATGCTCCAACAGACTCTCCTACTGAAGCTCCTGTAGCACCAACGACTGAAGCACCAGTACCTATTTTGGTTAGTGTTGGTGACTTTGTGTTCAATGATCGCGATATGACTGGTGTTCAAGGAAAGTACAAAAAAAAACCTTCGGAATGAATTTGTTACATTGTTTTACCATTCTGTTAACATTTTTTACTTAGGCATCAACTTCCCTTTCAATGATGACATGATTCCAGTAATTCTATTAAGTGCAGATGGATCACAAATTATTTCACAGACCACTACAAATAACCGTGGTGTCTATGAGTTTAATACACCAGACAATAACCTACAGCCAGAAACTGACTACATAATTTGTGTTGACTTTATGACAATGACAGAAACAGTTATTTTATCTCCACCTTTTGCTAGTGGTAACCCAGCAACTGATTCAAACGGTCAATTAGCTACATATCCTGTATACAGCTCTACGGTACGAGAACCATCCTGAAAAACGTGCCCTTAAACAGAATTTTTTTCTTCAACTTCTCGCTTAAACACGGAAGTGCTTAAACGTATCTAAGTTACTACACCGCAGATATCTACATTATAATTTGATATTTCTTCTTTAAATTCATTTATTAACTGCCTTCCTAGCCATTATCCTGCGCAAACATAACATCTCCGCAAAATGGAAGAAATGATGTGACGGTTGATTTTGGTTTAATAAGAGTAGCAGAACCTACAACAGACGCACCAACCAATCCTCCTACTGAAGCACCACCAACAGATGCTCCAACAGCAGTACCTCCTACAGAAGAACCGGCAACAGATGCTCCTACAGAAGCACCACCAACAGATGCTCCAACAGATACGCCAGCACCTACAGATGCTCCAACAGATGCTCCAGCTGCAGCGCCTATTGACATTCCTCCAACTATGATACCAACTGCAGTACCTTCAGCTCCGCCTACGGATGTTCCTACAACTGCTCCTTCTATGGCTCCTGTTACAAACGCTCCTCCATCGACAGATGCTCCAATAGCACCTACATCAGAACCTACACCACCACTTGATTCTGACGAGTACGATTAGACTTTCTTTTTTTCTTCCGCCTGAAATTGAGCTGTTTCTGATCTCCTTGGTTTAGAGTTGGACCTAAAGTACAAGGAACTGGTTCTGCATTACAATTTGGCAGTGGTTTCCAAGACGCTATTAACCAAGCGTACAATAGCGCTGTGGAAGATTGCACTGAGTAAGTGAAAAGAAACGAATGTCGCACGTGCGTAACTTATTTTTTATTTTAGATGTTGTGAAGCATTAGATTTCTCGAGTGCTGTACCTTCAAGTTGTATTTTAGAAGGAGGTTGTAAATACCGTTTTTGTGTAGGAAAATTGACACGACGTGTCACAGCAACATGCACGTGTACCTGCGCGTTATAAAGAACGATTTTTTGAACCAAAACGAACTTTAAGAAAAAACACGCACCACAGTCTCACAATTTACTTGGAATAAACGAAGCTTTACCACGGTAAAACTATCCATAATAACAGCCCAAAATGTGTTTATATGTTCTTATTACATCAACAGAGTACTCTTTACAAATTTATCTTCGAAATCAAAAATTCCTGAAATTTCGCTAATTTTCATGAAGTTTTTTAAAACAAGTTCTTGTCATCACACAGCACTCAAAACAAATTTAAAAAATACTCAATGGCTTACCTACGCACAATATTATTCGTTTACATGTGCTTGAACCTTTTCGCAGGTATTTGAAACTAGAAGTCCACTTTTTCACTCAATACGCGTTTTTAGCGACTCTTGGAGCGTCTCCCAATACTTTCTTCAATCTGGCAACGTTTACCGCTGTTCCTTCCCAATTGCAGTCAATGGAGCCCAAAATCGTCAGAGGAACTATAAATGGCCAAGACCTGTATGTTCTATCCTTGGAGACAAGTACGTGCCAGTTTAAATCAAAATTGTAGCAAACCTTTCCTTTTTTCTCCCAAAATGCTCATCAGTCCTAGCCGTGCAGCCAGCAGATAGAGGAACTACTATTCTTATTACAGAGCCAACAGGTATGTAAATGTAATAACCAGTAGTGTTGTATTGTCTTAGTTAATGTGATGTGTAGGCTTGCTTGCAGAGAATAGTACTTACGACAACATTTTTATTAAAGATGCGGAAAACGTGGTTATTCCTGAGTTTAATGGAGAGGAATTTCCGGTATTCTACTACTCAACGGTATCCACAAAGTGGCACTACCAGTTCTTGCACTTTTCAGCGGATACAAAGGTACCTACACCTCAGAAACAAAAACTCGGTTTTCGGTTTTCACAACAATTATTTTTCGATTTTGACAACTTTTCACGTATTGCTTAACATGCTGGCCTAGAACTTTGTTTTAAACACTACAGTGACTGATATCGATTCGTTGGATGGCTCTGTAGATATATTTAATGCGTTCCAAGGCAAGTAATAGCGCAAGGAGATACAATAACAGTTCTTTGCTCATTTTATTTTGTGAAATAGTTGGTAGCGACTACCTCGTGTATGCTCTCAGTTCTACCAATAGTTCTCTGTACTCTATCACAAAAGATCAAGGACCTGTTTTAACGTTTAATGGTACTTCCCAGCTTAAAGACGAAGCAGAACTTTATAAAGCACTGATTCTCTGTTTTAGTATCTGATGCCACTTTTGCAAACGACACTGCATCCTCACTTGTACAAGCAGAACCAGGTTGCTTTGTACAAGCAATAGTAGTAAATGATAAACTAAACATGCAATTTTACAACAACACTTCCAGGGTATGCAGCGAGGCGTTTCATAAGGGATCGTTTTTTGTTTTTTCTTATTTTTTTCAAAAAATGAGTTTTGAGCATCACACTTTCACGTGGGTACTCGTATCCGCACTCGTCGGAAATCAACTATCTACCTCATTATTTAACTCAAAATTGATTCTTTTTGTTGTAGGCATACAGTGAATTAGGCTTCACAAGCGGTGATCTTAAATCTACCAGGATTGCTTTCAATCCTGAAGCAGAAAGAGTATTCGCTTATACCACTGTCAATGACGATAGTTCAAACAAAGAAGAAACGCTCAGTTACACGTGTTTCAGAGACTTCACTATTGCGACTGGTGGACCTATTAGAACTCCATTGAACAACGTAAAGCCAATTAGCGTAGGTGAATCACAGATATCCCAATTTATTCTTATCGGGACAAGCAATGCTACTGGCAATGTAACTTTCCATATGACTAATCAAAGAGTAAAAGAAGTATCTGTAGGCCAAAATAACATTAATGTCGTCGATGCTATATTCAGTAAAAGCCAATGTCAAGTAGTCGCTATTGTACAAGACGAATCCTTCAACTTGTATGGAGGTGTTTTTATTCCATCTTCTGATGTTTTTACATGTACTTGTACGTATAGACATGTCTACTGTGATATCTCTAATTTCTTGCTTAATAGTACCTCCTTCAGCGCCAACAGCAATGCCACCTACAGAACAACCTACTTCGATAGTGCTGTCACCAACACAACAGCCTAGCTCAGTTCCAATAACTCCTACAGCAAGATCAGGAGCAATTTCACATAGTTATGTAGTATTCATTGTAACGGTGTGTTTAATATTCAGTTTGCTACACATCTAGAACTGATGATGTGAACTTGAAAAAAACTGTTCATCAAAAACAAAAAAAATAAATTTGTTGAGAATGAAGCTACAGAGGAGTATTATGATTGTTTTATTAGATATAGTTTTAGCCCTATTGTACTACGTTATATTGTTAACAGAGGCAGTCTTGAAGCTGGAGCTATTTCTTTTAAAGGTTTTTGACTTAGGAGGCAGAAAACTCAATGATTGCGTGATAGACAATCCGTTGAACATTGTCACAAGTTCAATGAAAAAAATGCTATGTGCTATTGGATTCGATTGCCAGATAGGCCAAAGTATCCAAGATATGGCGAGTCTCGCCATATTAAGCATAAAGAATAGACTGAGTGCAACACGAATGAATAATCTTCTGACTGATCCTTTCGATCGGTCCATTGCAGATTCCGATCTTCTTAGTCTTTGCCATAGTTTATACACTATTATTACAAGATACGCCATCACAATTCCGTTTACACATGTGTGGAAACCAGCGGATATAATGAACGAATAAGATGGAAACGGAAACAAAAAGATGCGTAATGCATTCATTGTTGTTTCAAAGAGTATGACTACGAGTGATATGACATAGAACGGAACAGCTAATTTCTTGATATATGGTGTTACATCAAGGCTCATAGATATCATTGACTCGTGCCAATATAAAGCAATCAAAAGCTTTGACAAGGTTCCGCCAATAGTGTGAAACGTTTGTCCCACTTCATCATACCTAAACGGATGAAAAATCAGCAACAACTCGCCACTTAAAAACGATTAGTTTTTACCATCCTGGAAGAAGGAAGAGGTATCCATTTGGCTCTGGAATACACCATGCTAATCTGAAAGCACATGATACTACTTCAATAAGTAGCGCCACCTTTGGTATTGATAAACTGAAGCCTTCCACACTTACGAACTGATAGCTCCTTGAGGGCGTAGTTAGGCGATAAGTCCCTATTAAAAACATTGTACCTATACAATGCGATAGATAGTGCAATGCCCGATAGCAGCGCAACATAAACATGTCTCACTTACAACAATTTAGATTGTAACTACAGTTATTGAGAGAATTTGCTCACCTATAGACCAAGAGCTAGCGTAAACAGTGTACCAACTGTTTTCTGAATGAATAAAGGTTACTGTAGTATTCTCTTCAATGTGAGATACATGGCGCTGTCCAATCACAACAACTCTTAGGTTACTTAAGTCATCTAAGCATAATAGATAAGTAAAAAGAAGAATGAAAATCGGAAAATACTAAGTCTAAGTCGATAAATCACGTGGTTCTATATTTAAACAATCCCGAAAAAGTACGCACTTATTTTGATAAAGTTACCACGACCAACACGTAAATCATCGCTGGCTTCATAATATTCTACTATACCAACTACTCCTTGCTTCTCCCATTGCAAATAATTCTTACGGTCGTCTGGGTATTTGGCAAGTACTGCTTTTCCTACACGTGGAGTTTGTAATTGTAATCGAAAGTCCGAAATTGCTTGATACGATATAGAGCGCTGTTATTACCTTCTAAATTTACTCCTTCGCCTGGTACAACGAGCGATGCATTAAAAGAGTTAAATTCTGTTTTCGCTCCTCTTCGAAATACATATGTAACGCCAGGGTACTCTATTGTGGTTCCTAATATCGCTATTAAACAAGTTGTTGTCATATGACGTTTTGAAAAAAAACCAAAAGTTAGAAACAAACCATTTTGAGTTATCACTATGTTTCCTAGTACAATACTAACTATTGTAACCAAAGTTATCAAGCCGTTACGCATGTTGATGTGTATTAGAGTAGTAACAACAAAAATAACGTAATGTTAAGTCATTTCAATCGTAATATCTTTTTTTCTTGGAGTTCGGTTTCATCTTGATTGATAGTTACTGGTATATTAAACTGTTTTATTAAAGGTTTTTTGTTCTTTAGGTTGTACTATTAACTGTACTATTAACAGATCCAGTTTTGAAACTGTAACTATTTGACTTAGTAGATGTTGGCTTCGGAGGTAGAAAACTCAATGATTGCGTGATGGACAATCCATTAAACATCACCATGAATTCAATGTAATAAATACTATGTGCTATAGGGTTCGATTGCCAGATAGGCCAAAATATCCAGAACATAGCAAGCTTTGCTATGTTCGCCATAAAGAATAGACTGAATGCAACACGAAGGAATAATCTTCTGACTGATCCTTTCGATCCTCCAATAGCTGCTCCTGATCTTCTTAACCTTTGC
Organism: Trichosphaerium sp. ATCC 40318; assembly: GCA_038496445.1. Classification (NCBI taxonomy): domain Eukaryota; phylum Discosea; class Flabellinia; family Trichosidae; genus Trichosphaerium; species Trichosphaerium sp. ATCC 40318. The sequence goes on from JALMLS010000474.1 coordinate 112,311, forward strand.
CACAGTTTAAGCGCTATTACTGTTAGGTACACCATCACAGTTCCGTTCACTGCTGCATGGAAAGCAGCAGATATGTAGAATGAATAAGGAGGAATAGGGAACAATACAATGCGTAGAATGTTCAATATTGTTTCAAAGAGTACCAATACTAGCGATGTGACGTAGAACGGAATAGCTAATTTCTTGACAAAAGGAGTGACGTTGAGGCTCATGGATATCATTGACTCGTGCCAGTATAAAACAATCAAGAGATTAGATATATTCGCTCCGATAGTGTGAAACGTTCTTCCTACCTCATCGTACCTAAATACAAAGAGAATTTCAGCACCTAAAGTCACAAAATACAAAAACGTTTAGTACCATCCTGGAAGAAGGAAGAGGTATCCGTTTGGTTCTGGAATACACCACGCCAATCTGAAAGCACATGATACTATTTCAATGAGTAGCGCCACCTTTGGTATTGATAGACTAAAGCCCTCTATACTTACGAACTGATAGTACCTTGGACAAGATTAGTTACTATCAAAACACATTGTGACTTAGAACGAACCTGTAGCATGCTATAAATAGCGCAATACCTGTAATAAATGCTACAAAAATATGTCTTGCTAAGAACGTATTAGAGGATTAGCTAAGAAGCAACCTAGAAGTTGTATACCTATAGACCAGAAGCTCTCGTAAACAGTATACCAACGGTTCTCTGAATGAATAAATGTGACTGTAGTATTCTCTTCAATATGGGATACATGGCGCTGTCCAATCACAACAACACGTAAATCACTCAAGTCATCTAAGGATATTTGATAAGTAAAAGAAAAGTTTTTGAAAACAATGCGAGAACTCGTGGAATTTCGAGAAAAAGAAGGGGGTGACTTACTTATTTTGATAAAATTACCACCACCAACACGTAAGTCATCGCTGGCTTCATAATATTCTACTATACCAACTACTCCTTGCTTCTCCCATTGTAAATATTTCTTACGGTCATCTGGGTATTTGGCAAGTACTGCTTTTCCTACACGTGGAGTTTGTAATTGTATTTGAAAGTCCGAAATTGATTGATAAATTAAGCTAACCTTCTAAATTTACTCCTTCGCCTGGTACAACGAGCGATGCATTAAAAGAGTTAAATTCTGTTTTCGCTCCTCTTCGGAATACATATGTAACGCCAGGGTACTCTACTGTGGTCCCTGATATCGCAATTAAACAATAATGACGTTTTTGACGAAAAAACCAAAACACCGGCCTTGTAAAAAGGGTTAGAAACATACCATTTTGAGTTATCAGTATATTCCCTATTACAACGCTAATTATTATAGCCAAAAATATCAAGCTGGTGCGCATGTTGCAGTGTATAAAATGAAGGTTAAGTCGCTTTCTCTTTGAGTGGTTTAAATACACCTCTAAGTGGTATTAATTGACATGAAAGGACATTAATATGAAAATATCCACCTTCCTCTTTGCAGTAAAATCTATCACTCCGGATCTTTCTTTCTTCAATTACTACTAGTATCTCTTGATAAATTTTATAGGCTCTACAATTGTTTGCTTGTTTTTAGCTCCAGATAAGACGGAATTCTGTGAACGCGACTGTAACAAAAAGTGAGCTCCAAACAAATTTTCCCAACATGTACAGTGACAATAAAAAAACCGCACGTGCCTTTCATAGCTACGTCCACCTTTTGTCATGAATGTAATCTTACCAGCATAGTACATTAAATCTAGACTAAATGCTGTTGGCATCAATATTGTTGACTGCCTTGACACTCTTGTTTGGCATCAAATTCTTATGCATTGCATTTTTCTACGGCCGATTTATAAGCGAACTTTATTCGCCACTTGTAAATGACAGAAAAAAAAGTCAAACGAAAAATCAGTTCTGCGTTCTCATTAGGACAACATAACTGTGCATACGTTTATCTTTAGCCAAAGAAAATGAGAGCATTATTCATCGTGATGCTAGCAATTTTACTTTGTGCGCTAGTAGCAGTTGAAGCCAATTTACTATCAAACGGAGGTCAGTATAATACTTTTTCCTGTTTACAACGCTTTCCTAATACTGTTTTCTTATTTTGTGACGTCATTTGTATTAAATTAACTTACCATGATGTTAATCACGTGTATAACGTTTGAACTGCCGTGATGTTAATCCATTTACATCGAAAAAAGCTTAAACTGATCTTGAAATCTTGTAGGCTTCGAAGACGGAAATATAAACGGTTGGATAGCTCAAGGCGCACCTACATCAACACTTACAGCGGTGACAAATAGAAAATACTCTGGAGCGTACGGAGGCAAAAGCACAAGACCAAGGTAACATGATTTTTTGTAATCTAGCGAGCTTGTGAACATGACAAGTTTTTCCTAACAAATCACAAGCAATACTGCTGTATGGCATGGACCTGCTTTTAACCTGATGGCGATAGCTAACAGTCAGAACACATTGACTGGAGAAGTGTTTGAGTTCTCAGTGCGTGTTTATTTGGAAGGGAGCGCTAGCCATACCGTAAAAGTAACCATTCAGTAAGTCGTAACCTCTGCTATGTTCAAAACCATTGACAAGCTCTTAGTCGCATACTTAATGATGGCACAAACCTATGGACGGTTATTGATTCTGGCACGAACCAAGGAAATCAATGGGTGCTGATGAGTGGTGCGTGTTTCTCGTGATTGTTCCTGTTTTTGATACTTTGTAAGGAACATACACAATGATAAACCGTGCTCAAATATCAGCGTTGAAGTTGTACATATCCGGTCCACCTCCTGGTATACTTGTCTTCAAAGCTTAATTTGAACTCACTTTGGTAGGCGTTAACTTTTATGTTGATGATGCTACTCTTGTTATTCAAGGAAGATCTCAGCCTACTCCTACACCTCCTCCGACTATTGCTGGTGATCAACCAGCGACTACATTAAGATTAAAGGATATGAACTTTCAATCCGCGAGCGGCACAGCATCTGAATCTACTGGCGGTTCAAATGATTTTATTACTTTTAGCATCACTAGAAATCGCTATAAAGTGTATTTCTGCCAGAGAGTACGCTGGATTAGACAAACGACAATTTGTTTGTGTTTGGTTTTTTTTTGTTCAGTTTTTTTCTTTTTTCTGACTGTTTTAGCCCATTGCTTTTAAAGGTTTTGACCTACCACGCTCAGCGTTTGCATTTCGCAAAAATAGACAGTATAAAATACATTTTGACTGGCAGCAAGCATCAGGCTCTTCTAGTGGATCAAATATAAATAGAATTGGATTATTTCTTCGGCATGCTAGTGCTAATTATAACATAAATAACGTTAACTACATCGACTCTCCAGATATGTGGTTTAAAAGATGTACGTATGCATTACCTCCCATCGATACTTATAAAATATATTTAAGCGCTACCTTCTATCTCTGGGTCTCACAATCACGGGAACTTTGCGACAAAGTCATTTACGTTTTCTTTGCCTGAAGATACAGGCTTCTTCTCACTTTGCATGTATCTTAACTCAGGGTCTGGTTCTACAACTGGATCTATCTTTAGAATGAGAAACCTACGTATTGGAGTACCTCAAGCGCCATTTGTAACGAGCTTATTGCCATCTTATTCAACGAAAGTCCAGAGAAGAATAGCGTAAGAAACGATTGCTCTCTTTTTGCCAATTTACTTTTTGCTAGGCCAACACCGCCTGCATCGCAGTACACTCAAAATCACTGTCCACATACTGGAGCTAGCTTAAAACTATGGCAGAGGGCAACCACTTGGGGAGGATCAATACCTAGCCATAATAATCAAATAACTCTTCCAGCTAACAGCAAGGTAATTTTAAACCAAAATAAAAAAATCACGTGATTTTTTTTTTAGTTCTTACTTTTTTCTTAGGTTCTTGTTGACAGAAATACTTTTAGTGGAGGACAAGTTTATCAGTCTATAACTATTCCTGAAGGAAGTCAATTGATTTTTAAAGATGAAGACATCACACTCAACATCAAGAAGATAATTGTCCGAGGTCAATTGAGAATCGGATCTCCAACTTGTCGTCTCAACAGCAACATCCGTATTATCTTCCATGGTTCAAAGCCTTCTTCTTTTAATCCTAATATTATCACGTGCGTATTTTGAAGTAAATTTCTTCAGAAACAATGCCATAGCATCTAACAGCAATGTCTAGAAAGGGAATTGGTGTTTATGGAAATGGCGAAATTGATATTCACGGAAAACGTTACTTTCCGACCTGGACTCGCCTTGCTAGAACAGGTACCTTTAGATGCATCTAAACATTTGATTTACAATTTTGGCTCTTAACTATAATACTTGTAGTATATCCTGGTGATATTAAGGTGGTTCTTCAACAGAATGTAAACTGGGAAGTTGGTCAAGAAGTTGTTTTTATCACATCTACTTATGTTGATAATATTCGCTACACTGAAAACGAAATACGAACACTAACGAAAGTGAGTAACAATCGTATACAAGTTAATGAACCTTTAAAATACTACCATTACGCTGGAAAAGAATATCAGGCCGAGGTCCGTAACCAAAGATTAAAAAACAAACCTTAACTGCTTTGTTAGGTTGGTTTGTTGTCTAGGAAGATTGTCCTGGAATCACATGCTTCTTCTGATGGAGATAAATACGGTGGCCACGTGCTTATTTCAAACGAAGGAAGAATATCCGGCGTCAGAACAATAAGGTTTGGTCAACTCAATCACATAGCACGCTATCCTTTGCATATGTGCGTATCTCTATACTGTCTTGCAGAAAGATTGACAAGTGTTATTTTACAGGCACATGGCTGGGACGCCATCTAATAGCTACTTTTCTGACAATTCTATCACATTCTCGTACTTCAGATGCATAACCATTCACGGTAAGGAAGTCATATTTGTTGTCTTGGAAACTAAAAAGATGTAGGAACAAACAATGTTCTTGTAACCGAGAATGTTGCATATGATACTAACGGTCATTGTTTCTATATTGAGGATGGCGTAGAAGAGGATAATACAATATCATACAACCTGGGCGCTTTCATTAGACTCATTTCTCCACCAGTTGCGTTTTTTATCCTGTTTTTTTTTTTTTGAAACAAAAAGCCACTTTATGCCTTACCAACTATGTCTATGACTGCGTTATTCATTAATTTTACAACCCATAATAAAGTCGATTGTTAGCACTAAAGTAGTTCAAACAACAAGATATTTTAAGTTTTTAGAACGAAGTGCTAACATCTTTTTTAAGACAGCTCAAAATGGAAACTGGCTTCTTGGAACAGGTCAAGCTGGTACAACAGTTGATGGTCATTCAAACCTCATACAACCTGCCGATATTGCCGCGTCTGCTTTTTACTTCTCTAATGCATGGAATACAATCATTGGTAACAGCGCTAGCGGAGGTTTCGCTGGATTCACGTTTCCAAACTTCGAAAAACCGATTGGAAATCACAGAAATGTTAACGAAAGACCTATGCGAAGACCACTCAAAGAGTTTGATGGTAATGAATGTCATTCATCAGGTACATTCTGGGAGAATGTAGCATGTGTCTATGTCGGAGGGGACTTGAGTTATGTTGGGAATAGCAATACTTTGAGGTATTTTACAGGAAGAAAAGGAAGAGTTTCACGTGATGGAGTCACAAATAATCAAGTATCTATGATATTCAGAAATACACGCATTTGGGCTTCTAATATGGGTATTAATCATTGGGGAATGAGGCCAGAAGTGATCAACTATGAAGCGTATGACATTCGACGAGGTACAACTTTTTTTTTGATTTGCAAGTTTTTTTTTGTTGACGCTTTCTGTTAGCTGGTATGCTCTTTGGTGAAGGTCTCATTAATCACGCTATCATTCAACAATACACTGATAATATTAATGTTGCCGTGTATTATAAAAACAGCGATACAACTGAAGGGTTTCGGTACTATGATACATCAAGCCAAGCAATACTATTAGATTGTACAATGGTGAATTACAACAAACACCCAAGGCACCTTAGTATATTTGACATTTTATCTTACCTTTGATTCCATAGAAACCCTTCTATAACTGGATACGCCATTGACTCTCTAACGCACAGCGACTTTTTCACGCCTCAGGTTCGAACTCTTTAAGATGACAGTTGGTTTTATTTAACTTTCTTTGTGTTTTAGGGGATTAGTGCGCAGTCTAATATGAAGTTTATCAACTCTCCTGTACGCTTTAGATTTCACCCACGTATTACAGTCGAGAAGAACAATAACGCTTGGCGATATTGGAATCTTGTGGATTGGGATGGAACTATCATTGGTAACAACAAAGTACGTATAAATTGAAAATTGTTTTCTTGTTGTTATTACTTTACTTCTCTGTCCGTTTCTTATTGTGTATGGTAGAGAACTATATGGGGTTCAGCGTCTGGATACACTAATGATTGGTGGAACTTCGGTGCAAACTGTAACTTACACTCAACTTTGAACGTGTGGTATTGTGAAGACCCAAATAATGTTAGAAGAGTTGGATGGCTTAATGTTGAATCACCTGGTATAATGGACAATGATTTACCTGCTGTAGATCAGAACGGACAAGCTGGTAATAGAAAACAATAGTTCTAATGTAATGAGAATTGGTTAACGTCTATTTACAGGTACAACATATCACATCGGAAAAGCGTCTTTGTTTGGCTCTAAAATCAATTCAAAGAGAAGTGTTATCATCACACCAAACACAGGTACAATACTTACCATACTATGGATTTTAGTCTGCTCTAACTTTGCAAGGCGTTTGTGGACCTCTTGAGAAAAATATAGGATGGCATTTTTGGTATAAAGATGGTACACCAAAAAAGTTGATAATCGATGGTCGTATTTGGTATCGTTCTAATGAAGAAGGTCTTGTTACTGGATTTCATTATCCAAGGTCATCAAGTTTTACTGTTTATTGTAAAGAGAATGGTAACACAGCACGATTCAATGGACGTAGGGTAAACTCTGCAAGTCAGGTACCAGTTAAACAACAAAAACTAGCGTTTGTGAAAACTGAACAATTTTGTGTTTGCAGGTTTGGTCTTCTCCTGATTCTCTTGCTTGGCATTGGGATAGCAATGCTGGTCTTCTGTTATTTAAATTCAGAGATAAAACAAGTTACCCTAATGCAAGCTCTGTTTTCAGGAAGGGAACTGTAGAATTGTTGAGGTAAGGTTAATTCAAACCACAAGAAAAAAGAAAAAAAACTCATCTAAACAAATTCTTTAGGCAGTCAGGCTTGTGGAAGTGTTACATTGAAGCGACATGTCCAGGATCTTCAAATAGATGTTCACCTGTTACTGAAAGGGTACCTGGATTTTGAGTATGTCACGGACAAACTTAGGTAGAAAGCACAATATCACACCAAAAAAAAAAAAGTCACATTTATTAGATGTAGAACCAATTAATTTAAAAGTTCTCTTGCTTGGTAGACAACTTTATTATTTCACTTTTTATTGAACCGTAGTGTACTGTTTATGTTTAGATTTACGTGCGAAAATAACTATTAAAACACGTGGCATAGCGTCTTGGACTTTGTACCTTTTCAAGCCCAAACCTGTCTAATGTTGAGTCACCCTGTCTGACGACCGCGTCGTTTTCAGAAAAAAAAAAGGCAACAACAAAAAACGTGACATACAGATTAGGCCAATCAACAATATAACGCCAAGAATACATCCAATAGTAATTAAAAAAAAAGTCATCATGTGCCAAAAAGGACGAAATCGCTTGAGCTGATAAAGAAGTTACATTTTGCATTCCACTTGTGAGCTCAATTGTAGCGACTTGTGAATGTGACTCCCAGTCGAAAGATAATTAAAAGAAACCTTCAAGAATAGCCATAGTTGCCTCCAACACCCCTTCACTACTTAATAAGCACAAATACGCAGTGTACACAAGTGGAACTTGTTGAGATGTGATCGACATGAATCAGCAGAAATGAGAATAAACACGTTTTTTTTGTAAACTACTATTTATTATTGATTTAACAATGGTCTTTTTTATACTTGATAACTTTTGCACGCTCAATTGCTGTAAAATCAAACACTTTCATTATTTCTCCTTTTAACTCTTGTATCTCAATACATGCTTCATCCAACATTGATCCAAGTGTTTGAGCTCTTGATCTCTCAATCCCTGCCAATATCAAGATATTCACCCATTCAACTTTCCCTCTCAACGGTTGTTCTGGTACAACTGGAGCTGATGCTGAAGGCTGCAATAAAAGTTAGGTGATGTATCGCTCCTGAGAGAAAGAGTCGTACTTTGCCAATGTCTACTGTTTCAGGTACAACTGGTATTGATACATCTCTCTTATCCATATTAATAGATTCAATCCTGTTCTTCCAGGACTGTTGCGAAACAAGGTCATCTACATCAACGGAGGGTTGAGAAGGGTTCTTTATGGATGAATCGCCATTGAAGTGCGAAGAGGTAGACTTGGCTCCAATTGAATCGGAAGAAGCATCCTTAACATTGACGTAAATAAATATGTGTTAAATGAAATATCTTGGTTGTACGTTGCCAAGGTTGATCGTTTCAAACTTATCTTGAAGCCATGATTGTCTTGATACAAGATCATCAGCATCGATTAAAGGTGGATGTTGATTTGATTCATTGGTGGGTGGATTGTAGTTGATTGAATCAATAGAGGCTTCTTGTCCTTAAAGTATAAAAGAGTTACAAAACATAAGAATAGTGGAATGAGCACTTACTTTGCTGTTTGGATTGAATGAGATGACGAGCATTTTCGAGAATCTGAAGATCTTGTTCTGTTTGTCCAAATTTCTGAGGTACATCTCGAATGCCCTTTTTTGACGTGAACATCTCTTCGGATGGATGTACTTTGATCGATGACTTGTTGATTGGCTGTTCATCCAATTGTTGAGTGTCGATTGTATCTTTGTTTGTTTGCTAATGACTTGTCAAATAGACAGAAAGATGAATGAGATTACAAAGTACCTTTTGGTGATTGTTGAATGTCAACTTTTGTGGTGTTGATTGACCATAATCATTATTTCCACCTGTGACCAACTGAAAGTCATGAGATATTGCCAAGTAATGAAATTGTTTATTGGCAAACTCAAGATATTTTCCAGGTAATTTTAATGGTTTGTTTGATTTGAACGAATCAATCCATTTCCCTTGACCCCAACCAAACAAACAACCTTCATCATCAATCGCAAATGATGTATAGTAACCAGCATGTACAGATTTGATGTTATTGAGTCCTTTGATGATACCCTGGCCATACTCGTCATCAATACCCAACCCAAGACACCCATTGTAGTTGTATCCAAAAGAAAATACTTGTCCTGACTTGAGGAGAACAAGTACATGACAATAACCAATGGCAATATCAGTGGCATCATCAATACTTGGAACACGTGAAATTGTCTTTGGATTCAAGAATAATGATTTATCTCTTGCTTCATCTTTTGTTGTTTCCCAGAAATTTAGTTGTTCCCCAAAGAAAGACATGACCTGTTGACGTCATTGCTCCACTTACATACGAGTTATTTTGAATTTTTTGAACATTTTGAAGATTTGGAATAACCGCTGGTGATGAAACTTTCGAATTGTCGAATGAATGACCCAATCCTTGATATGAGTTGTCTCCCCAAGAGTAGACATGACCTGATTTTGATAACGCCATACTCACTTCATAGGCAGAGACTTTCGTGATATTGTTGAGATTTGGAACACGTGTTGGTGACGAAACAGGTGACGCAAAGTGACCCAGACCCAATTCACCATCTGAATTACAGCCCCATGCATACACAATACCGTTTGAATCAACTGCAAGGCTATGATTCCATCCAGCAGCAATACAGACGATATTTATGACTGATTTTATTGGTCTTGCGATAGAACTCTTTCTTTCGTCTGTGTTACCCAATTGGTGGTGATTGTTTTGTCCCCACGTGTAAACAAAGCCATCGTCTGCGATTACCATTGAATGGTTTAAACCAGTGGCCAAACGGTTAACATATTGTAAATTACCCGACGAAGATTGCGGCTCTGCCATTAAAACGTTAGGTTACGTGACGTGCTCAATATTCGTTGGCTTTTGAACTACTAAGCTTGACGCCATTTCTTATGGTAGGTTTTAAACCTGCCGCAGATGAGTTACTACATTACAATAAGGGGTAGCATTGATACTCTTAGAATTCTAAAACCGAATCGCTTCAACCCTTTTTACGTTATGTACTTCATTGTCTAATAGCGTTAGAGGATATCAAAGCGACATAAAAACATAGGTACATAGATGTTGGTTTAAACCACCTCACTAGATACTCGTACCTTCAACAGGCTCAACAGCGATAATTTTAGCGTTCGTTGGAACTAAATAAACATCAATTATGGTACGTGGGCGTTTGTAAGGCTAATTACCAAGTAAACACGTGAAAACGCCTGTTCCTGCGCCTATTTAAACGATTGTCTTTGTCTTGGCAAGTGCCAAGTACTTTTGAGTGCTACATCCACAAAAAGAACGCGAAACTCAACTGCTTTGCATCTAACAAAATGAACCTACCCACGTGAAGATTGTAAAGCTAAACACGAGCAATTTTATAATGCACAGATTGAAACTGTTTTTTTTTTTTTGTTTTTTTTTTATTCGACGAGTATTTTCTTTTCTCACAGCCCTTTAGGAGCGTGGTAACTCAATCATGGTTATTTGCCTAGATTCTAGTGATCCAAAAGACTGTGTTGTTGCTGGTTTGAAGGCAGGTGCTAAGACTGGCGGATTTGAAACTAACTCAAAGGGGTAACAAGGTTGTAAAAAGGGTAAGCATATCTTTTTTTTTTCTCATTTTGATCTTTACTGACGATTTTGTTTTACTCTGTAGATATAACGTAATTCAAGGTGATGGTATCAACTATGCAATTGTCACAAAAATCTTGAAGGTTGTTGTTGCTGATGGCCTTCTCTGTCCAATGTGTACGTTACAAAGTTGCTTGGAGTTTAAGTTTCTTTGTATCTTATCTTTTGTTGATAGGTCAGTTTCAGTATGGGTCGTGGACTCCTAATGAAGGTTAACCATGATACCATGCCATTCGCTACAAAATTGTGCTACATTCACTATGCCAATGGAGATGAGAGAAAGGTCATGAAATGCCCAAAAACAGATTCTGGAAAAATCAGCTTCACAGGTATTCGTAAGGTTATCTGTAACGATAAGGGCGCTCCAATAATCTACCCTTGCGGTGCAGATGAAAAAGTAGACCCAGAGAAGAACCTCCTCAAAGTTGTCTATGATTGTGTACGTGCTCTTGTGTGTTGTAGTGGTTTTTTTTTTCTCAGTTACTGACTTCTTTTTTAGGGTCGAAGCCATTTTCCATGCTTTTTCAACTCTTTATTGTACCTTGTGCTCATTGCAGTACGCTTTGGAAGCAGTGGATAGCATAGGTACACTGATACTGATGCGTCTAAATCTATAATATCGAGCTGAATCTTGGGTGGGAAGTGTAATAGGTGACAAGTATCTCGTTTTACTGCGATAGTATGAAGCATCCTAAATAAAGTACAATAAATTACTTCGGATAGTAGAAAATGAAAATATCAGCATAAGTCACTTGATATCACGTGACGTATGTATGGGATATCAAGTGTAAGCGATACTGTAGTGCTGGGGTTTTTGGAGAAATAGCGTAATTAACGGAGCACTACGATGTTGAGAAAACTGTAAACTACTAAAAATGAAAAAATGAAAAAAAATTGAAGTCAATAGCAATAGTTGTTTATTGGTGATATTGTATGGCGCAATGTTTACAAATAGAGTTGGTCGTGGTCCAGTACCAACTAAGCCAGCTATAAAAATCTGTAGCTGGTTAACTGACGGCTAAGAAACTCAGCAACAAAATCTGAAATCAGCTAAACCGTTTAAAAATGTGTGATTTTGTTGATGTTGTACCATGGCACCACATGCTTTTTTTACGTTTTATATGCTCTCAATGGCTTTGACTTCGTTAGTGTTTGATACATAAGTCCAAAGCCTAGTGTTTTACCCAATATTCTCAAAGGTAAATGTGAATGTCACTGTCCCTAGTTAACATTTCTTATCACAAGTCAATTGACTGAGTGTAGAGCTTTTTACTAGGTAGTCGATAAGTATATCTTGCATGTAAAATGCGTTTAGAACACACTGGGTAAACGTAGAGTGTACAATAATTGCACCTGATCCGAGAACTTTCTCGGCACATTTTTTGGCTTGAAAAAACTGTAAAACATACTTTCCGTGAACCACTACCACTTGTTTACTCTTGCAGGTCACTACAGTACTAAATAGGTTGTAATGGATTTAATAAACGTATTTGAGCGCTGTGGATACGACTGACTGGAATAAACAAGAAAAGTTCTTCTTATTGTTCTTTTCTACGCGTATAATCGCGTGTACTATACTTTGGTGAGTATTTGTGTAAAGATAAGGTAGACCAGCAAGCCCTGTTTTGAAACTTTGGTACCACCCTTTCTAGATACAGAGAAATGTATTTCCGTTGCCTTAGAAACAGGCGGTCGCGTTCTGCCATATTTTATGTTGAAATCCGTAGTTGAACCCAGGAGCTTTGTAACATAATGTAAGATACTGTATGTATAGTAAGGCACCATTGAAAAGTGATTTTGGCTTTCAGAAACTGTTTACCATTCGAATGAAAATTATCAAAAACAAGCACATTCGTTTTTCAGTTTTTTACGAATTTACAGCCATGTGATAGTTTTTGGTTACCAGTATGTTTGTAGTATGTTTTACATAACTATGTCTACTTGTAGCCGTAATATAAAGTTTCTAGCGTACATTTGTGAACCACACTGACGGGTTTTTTTTAGTTTTCAATCTGCTCAGCAAAAAGTTCTCTATGTGACCCTCAATGTGTTAATATAATGTCATTGTTCTGTTCAAAACAAGCTAGTATTTATTGTAAGACATCTAAACTATTACAAAACCAATTGTTAATATTCGATTGTTTTTGGTGTATTCATCATTGAGGAGGCTTAAGATATGCGCTTCATCGATTTATAGAGCATTTTTGCGCTTTGCTTTGATGACCTTGATACGTTCAATTGGATTGAATTCAAGCTCTTCTAATACATCTGAGGTGATGTCTCCAGGTTTGATACCTGATTCATTCATTAACGATCCAAGCTCTTGTGCTCTTGCACTTGAAATACCCAACCTCGACAATGTTGACTTCCAATCATATTTGGGAGTAGCGATTGATTGATTCTCTTGAGGTGGACAGAACTCCGACTAAACGAACAAAATTAAATGTGAAGAAAATAAAATTAAAACGAGACACCTTTGTGTGAGCAACTGAAACATGAGGCTTGTCATTCCATGATTGTTCAGATACAATTGAGGTGTCTACATCAAGTGGCAAGCGAGGATTGTCAACCTAAAATACCATGTGAGATAGGTATCGCTTATTTTCTGATACTTACATTGTTGATGTATTCATCTCGATTTTGGTGTATTTTAAAGGCTTCAAGGGCATCTTGAATGATATCAAGGTGTTCAGGATCATCTCCAAACTTGGTGTAATCACGATTGGGCTCAACCACAGCTTTTGACAAGTACTTATCTTTTCGGTCTTCTTTTAACTCTGCATTCATTGCTTTCACAGCATCATTGTTTTTATCTTTTGCGATTACTTTATTGGCTGGTTTAAAGTGCTTGTAGATTGTGAGATAAAAAGAAAGACAAATAAGATTTCAAAGTACCTTTTCATAATTGGTGAATGTTAACTTTTGTGGTGTTGATTCACCAAAATGATTATCTCCACCTGTGACCAACTGAAAGTCATGAGATATTGCCAAGGAATGAAATCGTTTATTGGCAAACTCAAGATATTTTCCAGGTAATTTTAATGGTTTGTTTGATGAGAACGAATCAATCCATTTCCCTTGACCCCAACCAAACAAACAACCTTCATCATCAATTGCAAATGATGTCCACACACCAGCATGTACAGATTTGATGTTATTGAGTCCTTTGATGATACCCTGGCCATACTTGTCATCAATACCCAACCCAAGACACCCATTGTAGTTGTGTCCAAAAGAAAATACTTGTCCTGACTTGAGGAGAACAAGTACATGCCAATCACCAATGGCAATATCAGTGGCATCATCAATACTTGGAACACGTGAAATTGTCTTTGGATTCAAGAATAATGATTTATCTCTTGCTTTAATATCTGTTGTTCCCCAAAGAAAGACATGACCTGTTGACGTCATTGCTCCACTTACACACCAATTAGTTTGAATTTTTTGAACATTTTGAAGATTTGGAATAACCGCTGGTGATGAAACTTGAAAATTGTCGAATGAATGACCCAATCCTTGATAGAAGTTGTCTCCCCAAGAGTAGACATGACCTGATTTTGATAATGCCATACTCACACGATAGGCAGAGACTTTCGTGATATTGTTGAGATTTGGAACACGTGTTGGTGACGAAACAGGTGACGCAAAGTCACCCAGACCCAATTCACCATCTGAATTACATCCCCATGCATACACAATACCGTTTGAATCAACTGCAAGGCTATGATTCCGTCCAGCAGCAATACAGACGATATTTATGACTGATTTTATTGGTCTTGCGATAGAACTCTTTCTTTCGTCTGTGTTACCCAATTGGCGCTCATTGTTTTGTCCCCACGTGTAAACAAAGCCATCGTCTGCGATTACCATTGAATGGTGGCAACCAGTGGCCAAACGGTTAACATATTGTAAATTAACCGACCAAGTGCGAGGTTCTGCCATGCTTGTATTGCGTTGAAATACATCAATTCAAAGCAAGTCCGTTTTGAAACAGAGGACTAGTGGTTCAATTATAGGCTCAGCTCTAAATGACTGTAGACCTGAAAACAAGTCGGATATAAACCGGCTCATTAGCTCTAAAATTGTTTCACAACAAAAAGAAAGTTTGGCTTGTTCAGCTGCACCACTTGCATGTCTGAAGTTCTACATATTCTAAACAGGTTTACACATAGTTTATGCACTAATACAAGCGGTCAAAAGCCACCATTAAGATGTTTAGACGGTATAAAATGGACCAAAAAAAAGTCAGGGACCGGCTTTTTTTTTTTCTCGCATGACTATTCCATTCTTTATCTCCCTCGCCGTAACAAAAAATTTCCTCGCCGTAACACTTTTGTACCAAATGCCATATTACATGGCTAAGATGTATGAGCGCACTGTTTAATATCTACTCCGAGTAATAAAATTTATGTTTAAGCAACTTGTGTAGTTTTTGAAATATGGTTAAGCAATAACACTCTAAATAGCACTAGCTGATGAAGCAAACGCTGCGTGATAACGTAAAAGCCCACAACAACCAAATAGAAGCAGCTCAAAGAAAAAATCAACGGAAACGGAAGCGGAAACAAAGCGACAGTTCTAAAAATGGGTATTGGGTGGATTTGAACGATGCGTAAATGAAATTAAAAGCGAGGGATGGACTGTGCTTAAAAATGAAACAATTTCATTGCCACATGAAGAGCAAGTGTCTCAGCCTAATCTTGGAGTGTTTCAACGAGGTATGGGTACAGCTGGGCAAGTGTACTCCCAATTGATACCAATACACATATGGGACCACATTCGGATAGCTACCAACCAAAAGCGTGAAATCCTAGCTAACAAAAAAAAGAATCAAATGTGGGGCGTTGAAATTAAACTTAGTGAAATTTTACGTTATTTTGGCACACAATGGTTACGAGACCAAACTTCTGGTATGCAACAAGAGCAAAAAATTCTTTCATTAACAGTACTAGCTTCTATTAGTTATGAAGGGGTTTTAGCTCAAATGAGTACAAACAGCAAATACTGTAATCTGGACTTTTTGAGTCCACTGTGATGGAATATTTTGAATCAAAGTATCAGCACTGATGTACATCATTTGTGTGAATTGGTATCAGATGCATGTATGGAGGCTTGGCTTGCAGGAGAGTACATTGCCATTGATGAAACAATGTTGGTGTGGTCTAAAAAAGATACAAATACAGTTCATATTTCGGGTAAGCCAAATCCAGATGGATTAATGGTATATGGAATGGCTGTTTATTCACACAAAGATAAACAATGTCCATACTTACTCGGATTGGTACCACATTGGAGAGATGCTAAACATGTGGCAGTGATTAAACCATTAGATGCTGCTAAGATTTTATTAGCTAGGTTTGAAAAGCACTATCCATTCAAACCACAAGCAGTACTTGATGCCAGGTTTATGGATTCTGACTTTCTAAACTGGGTTGTTGAATATGCAAAAGGAGCTAAAAAGGGTGGAGTTACAGTAGTGCTATCTAAGAATCATAAGACAATTAACATTATCTAACTTGAAAGCTATCATAGATTACAATGCTACAAGGGAAAAAAATTAACTTTTTGAAGATAAGAGAGAACTTGGCGATCAATATGATTAATTTAGCTGTATATTCAGAAAACCAATAAATTTAACTATTAATACTACATGTGTACATGCTTATGATATATTTACAATTTGCTGTCGTTTGATGTGTACAAAGAAAACATAGCTGGCAAATGAAACAGCTCAGAAATGGACACTTTTCACTGAATCCAAAGGATTAATCAATAATATTTGAAAATGCTCATTTTTCATGGATTCAATGCATTGTCATACATAATTCAGTCTCTGTATATTCTTTACATGCATTTAATGTTTTGTGTACATGCACATGCATATATAGACGCTGTACAGTACCAAATACTAGACGTAACTCATTTGCATTGCTCTACAAAAGCGTTTAAAGAGTAGAAAAGATAAAGTGTTCATCAAACAATTTTTGGGTTACCTTGTGCAGTACATGCCTATTAAAAGCGTTTGTATAACCAACTCTGTATTGCGTAGGTAGTATAAAAAATTCAAGAGTGTATTGTGCTAGCATGCCTTTGAAATGCTGTTTCTTTATTTTTTTTGGAACATTCTTTGAAAGACCCTTCATTTCATGCAATGAACTATTTTTTGCTAGTTGAGCCCTTGGACCTAGTCAATACTACGTTAGATATAATAAAAGCATAACAATTTATACTGTGCCCTATCACATACATCAAAAACATATGGCAAAGAAAAAGTTGATACTTTTATTGTACATTCCGTAGAACATCACCAAAAACACCTATGTGGCTATCTAATCCAGAATTACAAGATAAACATAATGTCTACAACCTGTAAAAAATTCAGATTATTTAAAGATATTTTAGGTCCAGAATTGAAGTTAAAATTTTGTTACGGCGAGGAAATTTTTTGTTACGGCGAGGGAGTTTATGACGTTTTTTTTACTCTTACTCTAACATACAGCTTATTCTGGAATACTTGACAACTCTAAAACAAGAATATGAAACACCTACGCAATGCGCGCATTGTCGTTTAGGTCTGAACGAAAAGCGTTCGTTAGACATGTAATCAAGTTTTTTTTATGGTGATACGTGTTTTAACGTACTACAGGTAGAGAAGCGGCTAAGTATAACAAAACACAACGATTGGTATAGCGTTTCATGGCAAGATATCGTAAAACTAGGCGGGGGGGCTTTAAATAGGTAAATTAGATCGTTTTACGAGTGTTATTCAACGTTTATTGTAAAATATTACAAATGGCACTTACATTATGCGTAGCACGTACGAAGCTATTAACCGATGTATACCCAAATGTTAAATGGAACAAGTGGCTTTTCAGTACGTTTGATTAAATACGCCTGTATACAGCTCCGTAGACTATTTAATGATTAACCAACGCTTAAAACGATGCGTTAGTTAAAAAAGCATAGCAGCTAACAATTTACGTTAGACGCTGTGCCATTGGACTTTTGGGAATCACAGGATAATAAAATAGCGTTTATGAATCATGTACGACACTTACACATGCTATAAAAACCCAAAACTTTTGTGTCATTCCAGAAAATTTTTCGGTTCAAAACGGACTTTTAGGTTAACTCGTCACGTGTTGTTTACTGACATGAATGTTTTATAGGTTGCTGAAACGCTAGAATACTGTTCAATGGACAGATTTTATGAACTTTCAATAGAGAAAGTTAAAAAACTAGGTGGTACACAGCTGTTAAGGTGAGTCGTATATTACATAATAAGAAAATTTTAGGATACGCTTTTTATCTGAAACTGTGACTTATAACTCAATTAGACAGTACAGATTCTACCTTGTATCATGTATGGAGGATATATTTCGCTCTTATAAATGGTTTCCATGGCGTTTTGGTACTACTGTTGTTAGTGAGATACTTCAAGAGTTCTAATATATTTTTTTGTTGTAGTTCATCATAGCGTTCCTAAGAGTTATTGGTTAGACCTTGATAATGTCCTGGATTGTTTTATTGAGGTACACACATTCAAGCCTTCTTAATTGTTTAGCCAATCTTCAGTGTTATGAGAAGTTTGTGGGATGAGTAAAGCGAACATCCCTTTATGAAGAAAAAACCAACCTTGAAACTTTGTCATTTTTACGTTTTTGCTTGACTATACTGACTTGTTGTAGGTTGAGCGTCTGCTTGATATAAGAAACGTAAGGGATTGGTATAACTGTAATAATTTTGATATAACAAAATTGGGTTGTGCAAGTGTTATAACGTGCGCAAATAGTTCCAAGTTTTTTTTTACTGGTTACTCTTGTCGGTTTCATCTATTTTTATATGTACTTATTAATATTTCTTAGCCAGTTTGGTTCTTCTTTACACTTGATTGTGAAGTATATGTACCCAGATCACGAATGGGTTCCTTGGAAGTTCAGTAAGGACCTATTTTATTTTTTCTTCAAAAAAAAAAACTGTTCTTCATGACGTCTCATTAAAACTCCTTTTAGAGCAAGTGCCAAGAAATTTTTGGAATGATATTAACCACCACCGCGCTTTCTTACATTCAGTAAGTCAATCACGTGTTACACATTTTGTTTGAAGCCAAAAGAAACGAGAAATTCATCTTTCATTAAATGACATAAAATCGCTTTATCTACCCACGTGTTTTGAGTTCTAATACTTTATCAGGCTGCTGAATATCTTAATGTGAAGTATCTAGATGATTGGTATGATATTACTGTAAATGATATGAGACGTGCTGGGGGTTGTATTGTAGGGTACAGTTAAAATTAGTTAAATTTTTTTGGGTTTTTTTTTCCGTTTTTGCAAGTATTTTTGTGTTATGTCTCACAATGATATTCCAGGGCAGCTAACCGGAAGCTACCACATATTTTACAATCCTTGTATCCTGATTATAAATGGAACTTGTCTAGGTTTAGGATTAGAACTCATGGTATGTCAAAAAAAAACGAAACAATCAAAAAAAACCACTTCTTGATTCCCAAAAGTTTACCTATCCCGAAACAAAGCCAATATCTCTTTGAAAACGAATTAACACTGTTGGCTTGTGTAGGGATTTTTTACTGTCCTTTTCGGTTGCAAGTTACGTTATCAAAACTGCAGCTTGTCCTTTACAATATGTTGTTTTTTTTTCTTTTCTTTTGTTCGTTTTGAACAAATTTTCTTGACTCTATGACAAGTTCAAAAAAAGCTTGTCACGTGTGCATTCTTTGTTTCTGATATTTTAAGCATGTACTTTTCAAGACTGACTTCTTTCCTTCAAAGATACACCGAGGAATTACTGGAGGGATACAGCCAATGTCAAGAAGTTTTTAGAAAGTATTGCTGAGTCTCTTGAAGTGACGTCTCCAGCAGATTGGTATAGGGTTTCTCATACCAATTTGAAGAAATATGGAGGTTCTGGGCTAATAGCATACTGGCCGCAGATCTTACATAAAGTATATCCATTACACACTTGGAAAGATGTTGAGTTTTCTACACGAGACAGAAGAACAACACAAGGGTATTTTTCCAAATCCGCTTGCACTTGGCCTATTGGACTTAATTTATTATGAACTAAAGCCTGTGTGCTATATTTTTTTAGAAGTTTAGAGGAACTTGCTCTTTATTGTGAGGGAGCGAGGCTTTTGAAGGTTTTGGTCTTTTTTTTTTGTTCGAAAAAAAAAGCATATTTTTTCTTTCTTTTAATGGCTGTTACTTGCGTTGGTACTGACATTTTTTCAAAGGATAATGGCACAAACGCTTAAAAAGATATTTCCAAACATGGATATCATAGAAGAATACTACCTTGGACTTCGCGGAGACGCTGATAGAGCAGTTACGTTGGATGTATTTGTACCAGATGTCAATATCGCTTTGGAGTACATGGGCGAACAGCACTATATTGAATTTATTGGTGCGTACGGTCACGTACACCTACAAGAAGCTAGAGATGCTGAAAAAGTTCACAAGTGTAAAAAAATAGGTACAAACCAAGCTTCAAGTTCGTTTCTTGTTTTTTTTTTTTTTCACACTCTCATCTTCTTTAATTTCAACGCTGGTATTGACTTGAATGACTTTATTTTTCAGGAGTTTCACTTATTCCTATTCCATTTTGGTGGGATACAGGCGATGTAGATAGCTTAATTTCAACAATTTTGTATTATAGGTAACAAACACGCTTTTCTTATTATTTTCATTTTCTTTTCAGTTTTTTTTTTCTTTTTGCTTTTCAAAAACCGGTTATTTCTCCCTTTCTCTTCCTGCTTACAGGATTTTTCTAGACCAGATATTAAACTACCAAAACCTGATGTTAGTCCGTTATTAGAAATACCGGAAAAATCAAAGAAGGAGATTTTTGGAAGTACGTTGTAGGAAGAGCAAACCGACTTTCGTCAACTATCCAGTTTGCTTTTTTTTTTCTTTGACATGACATTTGTTGGGGATTCACTGCTCACTTCTCTGTTTAGTTGTAGCAATATCAAAGCTCATGAGTGCTAATTCATTTGCCTCTTTTGAAGACAGTGTACATATGTGATAAAAAGTATCAGCTTGATTTGATTGTCAAGCTATCATTTATTTGTGGTCAATCAAGGTTAACTTGGATAATTGATAGTGCTTAGAACAGTGTTAGGAACTAGAGCTGTGCTTCATTTTTCCTGTTTACTCGCTCATTGCGCTCAATAGTTTGATATTAGGCCTAGTGATAGAGTCCTATTAGCTTCTTAATAGCTAAGCCAATAAGACGAAAATAATAAACTCAATAAGGCTGTAATGAAAATCGTGTTTTTAGGAAGGAGTTGGTAAACAAAGAACAAAACAGGATTTTTTACTGCAAAGGATTTTTAGTGTTTTTATGAGCTGGTAGCAGCTCATACATACACCGAATATTGTCTTTTGGAAATAGCTTATTGTATTTATTTGTATCATCACTGGGTGCAATAAAGCATTGTTCATGCCTCTGCCTAGCTGTGCACCTCCGCGTGATCACTTTAGAAAGCGTGTATATGCCTTTAACTGTTACTGTGGCCATGAACCAGTGCTCATGTAACAGCAAACAGACTGTTTGAAACATACCAAGGAACACATATGGTGGTTGGAAGCTATCCAAGGGCAATAGCTTCTATAGGTGGAACCAAATAATAGTAAAACATATTATGCTTCTAACTGAGTTTTATTTGTTCAACACTACAATTTTTGTTCATTTATTTTTCCCTTCGTTCTATTCATGTTAAACGGTTTTTATCAAATGGTGCTGAGTTTTAAAGAGTGTTGTTGTTCTTTGCTTTGATGATTTTAATACGTTCCCTCAAGCTGAATCCAAGATCTATCAGCACATCTTTATCAATTTCATCAATTGTTGCGCCTGCATCGTTCATCAATGATCCAAGTTCTTGAGCTCTTTGATTTGCGATACCCAACTTCATCAATATTGACTTCCAATCAGTTTCAACATTTAGAACTGATTGATTCTCATGTGGTACACCGAAATGTGACTAAACAAACGCCATTAATAACAATTAAGTGTTACAACAAGAAGAAAGAAGCAAAGTCGTGGAAGTGTACCTTATTCTTTATGTCAACAGAAACATTTGGTTTATTGAGCCATGATTGTCGACTTAGGTTGTCAGATGAAGAGGAGCTGCTTCTAAAATCGTCATCGGGTGCAGGACTCTGATAAGACGATTTCTTTGGTGATGGAGAGTTGCTGGCTATGTCATGCTGTGGCATACTATTTTCCTCTAATTCATAATACTAGGAACCAATTAGTAACATTCATCTCACATGTGCGGTATTTTATAAAGCAAATGGTACCTCATTGTTGGCTTCAACAGATACATTTGGTTTATTGCTCCAGGATTGTTGATGTAACACTTGGTTGTTTGATAATGTTTCATCAACTATCAGACTATACTTGCGTTGGTTACAATCCTACAAATGTCAGTAAGTTGTTCACCTTATAGTGAGACATACAGAGTTATTTTGTTGCTGTATGTTCAAGCCTTCAAGTGCATCTTGAATCATGTCAAGGTGTTCAGTAGTATCTCCAAACTTGGTGTAGTCATGACTGGGATCAATCACAGCTTTTGACAAGTACTTATCTTTTCGGTCTTCTTTTAACTCTGCATTCATTGCTTTCACAGCATCATCGTTTTTATCTTTTATTGTTACTTTGTTGGCTGGTTTAAAGTGCTTGTAGATTGTCAGACAAAAAGAAGACAAATAAGATTTCAAAGTACCTTTTCATAATTGGTGAATGTTAACTTTTGTCGTGTTGATTGACCACAATGATTATCTCCACCTGTGACCAACTTAAAGTCACGAGATATTGCCAAGTAATGTTCTTCTTTATTGGCAAACTCAAGATATTTTCCAGGAAATTTTAATGGTTTGTTTGATTTGAACGAATCAATCCATTCCCCAATACCCCAACCAAACAAACAACCTTCATCATCAATCGCAAATGATGTATACAAACCAGCATGTACAGATTTGATGTTATTGAGTCCTTTGATGATACCCTGGCCATACTTGTGATCAATACCCAACCCAAGACACCCATACCAGTTGTATCCAAAAGAAAATACTTGTCCTGACTTGAGGAGAACAAGTACATGACAAAGACCAATGGCAATATCAGTGGCATCATCAATACTTGGAACACGTGAAATTGTCTTTGGATTCAAGAATAATGATTTATCTCTTGCTTCATAATCTCTTTGAAACACATGGTTTGTTGTTCCCCAAAGAAAGACATGACCTGTTGACGTCATTGCTCCACTTACATAGTGATTAGTTTGAATTTTTTGAACATTTTGAAGATTTGGAATAACCGCTGGTGATGAAACTTCAAATTGTTGAATGAATGACCCAATCCTTGATATTCGTTGTATCCCCAAGAGTAGACATGACCTGATTTTGATAATGCCATACTCACATAATAGGCAGAGACTTTCGTGATATTGTTGAGATTTGGAACACGTGTTGGTGACGAAACAGGTGACGCAAAGTCACCCAGACCCAATGACCCATATGAATTACTCCCCCATGCATACACAATACCGTTTGAATCAACTGCAAGGCTATGAAACCGTCCAGCAGCAATACAGACGATATTTATGAGTGATTTTATTGGTCTTGCGATAGAACTCTTTTCTTCGTCTGTGTTACCCAATTGGCGGCTATTGTTTCGTCCCCACGTGTAAACAAAGCCATCGTCTGCGATTACCATTGAATGTTCGTAACCAGTGGCCAAACGATTAACATATTGTAAATTAACCGACGAAGATTGTGGCTCTGCCATTAAAGGTGCGTAATGTTCAAATTGATATAAAATTTTGATAGCCAAATCTCAACTGTAACATATGCAAATTGACTGATGTAGTTAGTGGTTCTGCCATAACTCACGTAAAATCGTAATATTGAAGTTTAGACTGCGTGTAGCAAAACGTTTTGCCAACTGGTGTTTTGCTTGGCAAATCCAGCATCAAATATTCGCTTGTTTATGAAACGTTTTGTTGCTCTTCTGTTGGCGTACATAGCGGTAATAGTATTGTCGAAGCATCCAAACGATAGCTACCACATCAGATTTGTTACAAATACCCCACACTCCAAGAAATGCACGATAGTAGTTGAGGAGTACGTACCAAAGTATCGTGGGTTCGTAAAAGAAAAAAAATTTAACTTGGAATCTTCACCTCAAATTATTTCTCATGATACTGGCGTAAATGGAGGTAAAGTGTATGAGCTCTATGCTACGACAAAGCATATTGCCACAAGAGTACTTCACAGGGAGTGTAAAGTTGTTAAACGCCCAGCAAAGGTAAAAAACTAAAAAAACCTACAAACTCAACTTTTTTTTTTGTTAATCACGTGTATTCTCTAGGTTTCGCTCGAACAGAATGCAGATGAAGTTATTCCAATTGTTGAAACTGGAGAGCCGTCGAATAGAATAGATTTAGTTTTTATGGGTGATGGGTATACACAGAGCGAACGTGAAGAAATGCTAGATGATATGAAACGTCTTGTACGCTTCAAAATTAATAACTTTCGTCTTTTTTTTCAAATTGTTGGTCACGTGACAATTTTGTAGATCGATGATATGTTCAATGGCGTTACTTTCGCCGATTATCTTCCTCTTTTTAATGTTTGGGTTGTATTTAGACCAAGTGTTGAGTCAGGCATTGGCGTTGGTAACTAAAACAAAGATTCTCTTTTGACACCCTAACTAAATCTTCCTCAAAAGGTGGAAAACCATTGAACACAGCGTTTGGATTATATAGATCTGGAACAGAACTCAGAGGTGTTTACACATCCAAAGCTAGTGTACGTTTTAATAAATGACATTGTGAAGAAGTTACTAATAGTTCTATCAACCAAAGGCAGCCAGAGACGCTTGTAAGCAGACAGGGCCACAAGCTTGCGATTACCCTACTTTGATTGGAAACTCTCCTTACTACGGTGGCCTCGGTGGTGAATTTGCGATATCTACTCTCCTACTTCTGGTACTGTTGTACTTCGCCATGAACTCGGTCACAACTTTGGTAAAGTTGGCACGGACTTTAGAGCAAAAAGCGGTTGTAACATGACACTTCATAGGCGAGGAGTATGATGGTGGATCTGCCTACAATGGCGCCAATTACGCTTCGTCTCTTACTCAAGCAGCCTCCAAATGGGGTCATTGGTTAACTGATAGACCTCCAGTAGTCGCACAAGATGCTCAGTTGAGACTTCAAGCAAGTAACCCTTTTTGTACTTTCAAAGTTTTTTCTGATTTTTGTTTTTTAGGCTTACCCTTGGTATTTGCTTAAAGGAGGTCCTATAAGTTATAAGTTTGAATCAAATGGACAGTATAAACGATGGCTATTAGATTTTACTATTTCTGGATGTCCTGAAGAAGGTAAGGCTCACTAATTTGTTTCTGGTTTTTTGTGTCGGCTAAAGTTGGTTCAAAAACTAGATTCTCTTATTGTCCTCTTTGATGGTGAACCACTCGATTGGAAGTCACATGGTGAAGACGACAGAACGTTTTATCAGTACGAGGGATCCGAAGGATTCTCTTCTGGTGAACATACCTTAGAATTCAAGCAGGGTAACCGAACTTAAAAAAAAAACGTCGACTTTCGTTTTTATGACTTTCATAGCGTACCCTGGTTCTGGGCCAATTGAACGTCAACTGTGCTCTCTGACACTTCATGAATACATGGACGCACCTCAGTTCCACTGGGAAGATTATATGGAGCATACAAGACTTACCGCCTTGGAAATACGTTGGCAGGATACAGACCTATGAACGAGTATTGTCTCATGCGCAATATGAGTTCTCCACATTTCTGTCCTGTTGATGTTGAGAATATGTAAGTAGTACCATGTCACTTTAATGATTTTGTTGACACGTGTTCATGATATTTAGGTGGCTTCGTTTCTTTGCTGTAGTGAACTTGATTGATGATATTGAAGCTGATTGTGGCACTGCAGATATTACTGTTACAGCTAAAGTAGTTCAAGTGGCTCAGTTCCGTAAAGAGAAAAACAATCACAATGAAGAACTTACTATCACGTGGACACGAAATGGTCAGCCGTACCCAGCTTTTGATGGCATGTTTACTGTACGTTTTTCCTTATGTTAAAACAACCAAGAAGTCCAACAGAACAACAAAACATTAACGTCTGAAACGATTTTTGAATGTTGTTTTCCTTTCTTTGTCTGACTTTATGAAATAGTGGACAGCTCCTAGAAATACTGCTGTGGCCACATGGCGTGCTACAGTTGTATTCAAGACTGATCAAATAAGGAGTGATCCTAATAACCTCACAGTATTCACAAAGGAAAAAGTTGTTTCTTTCTCAGACGATTGTAATAATAGCATTGCTGCCTACAGGGTTTAAATAGATTGCATTTTAGTATTAAAAAGCATCTTGATTGTACGAAAACAGCTTGTATGAT
>JALMLS010000225.1:0-138509 GCA_038496445.1 Trichosphaerium sp. ATCC 40318
GCCATGTTTTAAATATTCGTTTACAACGTACAGCTTTTCTTCGTGTATAGGTATTAATTTTCTTTGCTGTTGATGTCTAATTGAAAAAAATGGCTCTCTAGTCGTTTGAAATATGTCTTGAGTAACCGGTACAGATGGTGCGAACAGCTGGGGCTTAGGTTGAGTCCTTAATGCGCTTGCAATGATACTTTTTGGTGGAGAGTCCCAAATAACGCGCCTATTGGCTTGTGGCGCTATAATAGGTTCTTTTTCCATTATACAATTGTGCTAATAGGGTCTTACAGCATCACAAAACAAAAAATCTTTCTGCGCAACAACTTAAACTAAACATTCGGTTAAGTATTTTATTATATTGATAAACTGCTTTTGTTCTTTTCTACAAGTGAGAGTCTCTGAATAGAGGCGTCCAGTTTTCACAAACATCAAACCGTAATGCGTCTAGTGTTTGCATAGTGACTTTCGAGTCTAGTTGAAGGACATTACGCTCAGCAGCTGAATATTGTTCCCAAACAACTCCATCAGTTTTAGGTACTCCAGTACTCAAAGAACGCCATAAACTATTCATTGTAGTAGATAGTTTCTCATCCGCTTCAGCAAATGTAACAGTTGTGACTCTATCAACACTTGTCCTGTGAAACACATATGGTACTATCAACAAGTGAGTCACACATGCAAAGAACTAAGAAGAAAAAAAATTGCGTACACTCGCTGGCATGTGTTGCGTTTAGGAAAGCTATTGGAGAAGGTGGTGTACGAGTAAAGTGATAGCGATATACAGGGCTTAACTGGTTTTCAGCAATTACGTTTGCAACCAAGTGAGCGCCACATGCAATAGCGTAGTCACCAAAGATATCAGCAAAATTTATCCAGTAATCAGTATTGGTCGTGCCAGTCATCAAAGGTTTATACCTAAAAATGACACGTGATTAATAAAGTATAAACAAACAACAAAAATCCTTGCAACAACTTACCACTGCTTAACCTTATCAGCAACACCGTATATTGTGCCGAAAGTAGAGTCAATCAGACTGTTGTATTCAATATAATTCATTCCTAGTGGAAGAAGTTACAAAGAGTTAGAAAGAACAATTGACATTACGCACCTTGTTTTGGTGTGATTTTAAAAGCAATTTCGTAAAGGAATATATTTCCTTCGTCCTTGTTTGTTCCTATTATAAGAGGTACTCTAGAATAATCGCCCTTCATAAAAGTTTTGAGAGGTTGCTCAGGAAGCAACCAAGTTCCAACAGTTGGTGCCCATAATCCCTATAAATCTTGTCAACACTCTTTTAACAAAGTTTGTCGTACCACATCATCTTGAAGGGACATAGGATCAACCTTTTGTAGGCACCTGATACCATTAGTACTAATCAAACACGTTGGTATAAACGTACTCGAATTGGTTCTGTGGGGAGCCAAAACATAAGTGAAGAGTAGAAAGTGCATCAGCTTGGTCCATCATAACATCATATGGTACCAAATACCACGGTCCAGGACTCTCTGCGATTACACTTTGATGCGTTAGTATTGAAAAATAGTGTTGGTTCCTTATACCCATTAAATTTTGTTTGCTGGAACAACATATGAAGCATGACACTTGATCCACCAGCTGACTCTCCAAAAATAATTGTGCTATCTGGGTCTCCATTAAAGTAGTGGATATTCTCTTCTACCCAACGTAGGGCAAGAATTTGATCCTGGAGACCAGCATTTGAAGCTCCGATACTATTAGTATAATCGTTGGCAAAGAATCCAAACACGTTTAGGCGATACCTATCAAAAGGAAGTCAGCTCTGTAATTTTGATACGATTTCGTAATTTTAATTTAAACGGAGAAATATCACGTGTTGTCAAACGTACTGTATTGTTACGTATATAGCGTTCTCGCGAACTGTTAGTTCATCTGCGGGAAATTGAGATGACCCACCACCACGTAAGCGCCACCATGTACTAAAAAGGTAAGGATGTGCTGATTAGGCAAAACAGACAAAATAGCTAAGAATTCTTACTGTAAACAAAAACATCAAATTTCTGGCCTTCTTCAGCGTCTACTGGAGTGAAAATGTTCAAGTATAGGCAATCTTCACTCAGGGTCATGTTGTGTTTGCGTTGGAAGGAAGGTAGCACTTGTACACACCAATTCTGAAAACTGTAACAACGAGTTATACTATGATGTAGGAAATGCTATGTACATACGTTTTAGCTGGTCTAGTGAATACCCAGCCATCATGACGCTCAGGAGAGCGAAAACGAAGATTCCCAACAGGTGCCTTTGCAAATGGTATTCCTATAGGTCGTCAGAGTGGTTGTGTGTATGCGTAGTACCATAAAAACCCCTGAATGCTTTGCCTTCGCTAGTTTGTCCTAAACAATTTCGATAAGAGAGTATTGAATGTTTGACGCCAAATTATACGGTATGGGCGGGTATTGAAATCTGTTTGAGTTGAAATTCGAAATACTTTTCTGTTTGGTACAATTTGGTTTAAGCTGCGATTTCGTACCTCTGAAGCCTTCTAGAGGACCTGAGTTAGTCCCAACATACAACGGCAAAGTCGCTGGAGTTACAAACTCCAAAAGTAAGCAAAACGCTACCAAGGCGATCACTTGTCGCATGTTGTTGCTTTTTAATACCGTGTGCCTTTGTATTGTTTTGACTCTTTTAGACTGCGATGCTGTCGCCGTTATTGCTTTTGGGCTAGCTTATTCGTGCTGTACTATACGCCACGTGCTTTTTTGTATCGGAAAACAGGCCTACTTTGCTGTTTTGTTCAAAACAAAAATAAGTTAAATTTCGCAAACTTGTTTTTCACAACGCTAGAAGCATGTCAACCCAGTGGCTGAACCTAGTGTTGGTATTCCTTCTAGGCATATTTTTGGGGTCGTTAGCAAACAGTGGCCCTGGACCTAATGATAAATACAACCTTGAAGATGTAGCACCCATGGTAAAGCCTTCAGTAGTAACAGTATTCGTTTGGAGCGTGAATGAGAAACTTATCTCAAGCGGAAGCGGTTTTTTTGTTCGCCCTGGCCTTGTCGCTACTACTAGACATACATTGGAGAAACCTGATGCGCACTATGTAACAATGGAAACAAACGACGATGATGAAAAACAACGAAAGGTTTACATAGCAGATTCTGTAGTAGCAGACGATCGCATAAGCGATTTATTAATTTTGAAGGTGCGTAAATCAAATTAAACTAAAAGAAAATCTGGGTTCTATTTTACAACGCCGTTTGCGTCTACTAGCATATATAACGCTGTTAGAGGTGTCACAAAAATAATTACTGACCGTTCATACAATAGGTTTCACCATCAGAGAACCCAAACCAACAGTTTGTTGTACTGAACGATAATTTCAGTCTCGGCGAAGATATTTTCTCGATAGCGAGCCCACACGGGTTCATGGGTGTTATTTCAAGAGGTACAATTATTTCCGTTTGTCCCGTACTAACTAGGCTCGCAGGAATAATATCAGGATGGCGTTTCAAGCAAGTGCCAGATTTTTGTTACACAATTGATGCTTCAGTATCCTATGGCTCTTCTGGTGCACCTGTATTTAATTACAAGGTACGAAGTCACGAGGTTCCCCGTCGGTTGACTCAAAAACCCCAAAAACCAAAAAAAATACGACCACTGTGACATCTCTACAAAACCCGTTTCGACTTTGTTGTATGTTCCCCTAACATTTTATTATAAAGGGTGAAGCTATTGGTATGATATCTGGATTTATTACAAACCAGGAGGATAGACACGTTAACAATCTAAACTTTGTTATTTCTGCCAGCAGGTATTTTTTTGTTATGTCTTATTTTATGGTTTTTTCGATTGTGTCTGTAGCCTTTAGGCTACTCCTACCATCTATTGTCTTGTGCCATTATTGGTAGACGTTTAGAGCTAATTGAGGGCTTAGAATTGCTCGCGTCATGTCTACAATGGAAGAGGATTTGGATGAATCTGAGAATGAAACATGCTCCAGAATCGCTATTGACCAATGGGTTGATTATAATGTACCAAAGAATCTTGGTATTATTGAGCGTATATTCTCTGGTGCGTTTGATGATAATTTATTCACTTTCTAAACTCACAACATACTTCTTTGAATGAAGCTAACTGTTATTTTTAATTAGGCATGAGAAATCTCACACGTCACGTGTGGGGTGATGTAGGTTCAGATCTTTTTGCACCTGATCCACTTCAACAGTTTGGTATCAGTAGGAGTATGTTTCATGATACTGCAATTAATACATTTGCGGATAATTATTCAATCAGGAACTCTGATACTCAAAACGAAAACATTGACTTGTGAATTTATGAATAGTACTCTCACTATCTTCGTTGTACATATAAAACCCCTTGTAACACTACCCACGTTATTGTACTCTATCTTGAGTGTTTCTAGAAGTCTTTCAGACGATTCAGTGTTTTCTTCCGTTGACTTTGTTTGTAACACTCCGGTTTACTATTAAACGATGTTACGCTGCGTTAACAGACTCTCTTGCGTTAATACGCGCTCGTACGATAACCGTTCTATTAAAACGTTATCGCGCTCTGCCACAACATATGAAAAGCTGTTAGGAGGGCAATCTGAGGTAAGTAGGCCAATGTTTAACTATTTCAGTTTAACTTATCTACCCAGTTACCCAGACTGCCTCTACCAAAGCTAGAAGATACACTTGAGCGATATCAGCAGTTTGCTAAACCGATTTTAAACGATGAAGAGTATACTCAACTTCAAAGTGATATTAAAGACTTCGTCGCCAATGGTACGCTAAATTAAGCATCGGAGAATGCCTAACTTTAATTTAGGCCAAGATCTCCAAGAAGATTTAGTAACACTCGATAAACAGACCCCACACTCTAGTTGGATACAAGGATTTTGGACTACAATGTATTTAGAGGACAGGTAAGAAAAAAACGTTCATGAGTCTTCTTTTCGGTTGGGAAATTTGCCTGTCCCAACGCAAGCTTTATTTACAGCGTAAAAGATGCTTCCTTTGCGCGTTAAACTATTTTGACATGTTATTTTCTAATTTTGTTTTTAAGATACCAGACGCCTATCTATAGCTCTCCTTTCTTTGTGTTTTCTGAAGACCCTGTTACATCGAGTCTTGGTAAAGATCAAGATCCTCAATTACACAGAGCAGCTCGTCTGGCTAAGGCTAGTGCAGACTGGGCTGAGAAATTGTTTAGTGACCAAATGCCACGTGAAGTTGTAAAGGTATGGCATCTAAAGTTTATAAAAGTTATGCATGCTGAAGAGGTATTAGGGTACTCCACTGTGTATGTCTCAAGTTCCAAAAGTGCTTGGGTGTCGTATACCAGGAGCACCACGTGATCAACATATTTCAAACACGTCAACTCATGTGATGGTTTATGTCAGCGGATCACCTTTTTCGGTGCGTTCAAAAGCGACTTCTAAAAAAGGTAAGGTAGAAACTGAGCGTTTTTTTCTAGCTTCAAATTCTTGATGGCAACTACAAAGCTCGATCTCTTGAAGATATATACAGTGACCTAGCATGGATTAGAACCGAAGGAATACATAAAGCTTCTAGCTTAAATGCTAGGTATGACCCAGGTGTATTATCCGCCCTTCCTCGTGCGGACTGGGCAAAATATAGGCAATCGTTGCTGACAACAAATAAGGACGTCTTCGACCAGATAGAGGTAACTAACCCGTGTTTTTTTTTCCTTCAAATTTTCCAGTCTTTGTTTGCTCTTTTTGGTGTCCTTGTTTTTGTTCGGTTTTGTTACTTATGATGTTGTATTTTTAGAGTTCTTTGTTTGGATTATGTCTTGATGATACAATGCCTGCTAATAAAGAAGAAGAATCACGTTCATATTTTCATGGAAATGGATATAATAGAAACTTTGATCATACTATTCAATTCATTGTTAACCGAGATGGATCATCAGGAGTGAATATGGAGCATTCTAGTATAGATGGACATACAGCAATGGGTTTCTCAGAAGCTGCGCATGTAGGCGCTGTAGCCATTGGAGTAAGTGTTTTGATTTTATTCTTTGTTTTAGTTGTTGCGATACGCTCTGGTCTAACTACGCTCTTAGGGTGTACCCTTGACAGGTAAAATTTCTGGTGAAGGGTCTTCCACTGCAAATGGATACGATTGGAAGTTAGATGGAGAACAAAAGGCATTTATACATGATGCAAGAGCAGAGTTTTACAAGTTTAGTAGTGGAGCGAATGCCCGCGTTTTGAACTTTGATGATTTCGGTAAGAAGCATATCACAAAGGAGCTTGGTCTTAGCCCAGACAGTTTTGTGCAAGTACGTTATCTTTTATAACTGAATTTTTACTTCAATCTTTATTTTGAGCCTTGTAATGTCGTCAGACGGAGAAACACTCCGTCAAGGCGTTTGCTAGATGTTTCTGTTTTTTTTTCTGGTTGTTTACTTGTCTTGTTAGGCTGCCATACAGCTTGCTAATTACAGGCTAAGAAATGCTCATGTATCTACTTATGAAAGCAGTATGACAAAGCATTTCTTACATGGTCGTACAGAGACTGTAAGATCAGCTACTCCAGAGACAGTAGCTCTTTGTGAACTTTTTGATAAAAAAGGAGTTCCACCACAAGAAATAGTTGAAGCAATAAAGAAAGGTACGCCTTTCATTA
Organism: Trichosphaerium sp. ATCC 40318; assembly: GCA_038496445.1. Classification (NCBI taxonomy): domain Eukaryota; phylum Discosea; class Flabellinia; family Trichosidae; genus Trichosphaerium; species Trichosphaerium sp. ATCC 40318. Next base: position 6,634 of record JALMLS010000225.1, read on the forward strand.
TGGAGACTACGCTCAATACCCCTACTGACATTCTTACCTTTCTTAGCTACGATTGCTCACTCTCAAGTGAACAAATTGACAAAAGAAGGATGTGGTGTTGATCGTCACTTACAAGGTCTTCGTTGGTTAGCATTACAAAGAAGTCAAAGAATAGAAGGATATAAACTACCTTCTTTGTTTACATCACCTATATACACAAAATATATGGGTAATATGTTATCTACATCAAACTGTCCTTCTGATGCTGTTGATATCTTCGGATTTGGACCTGTAAATGCTGATGGACTTGGTATTGGTTACATGGTTAAGAATGATTCTATTCCTGGTTATATCACTTCTTTTGATGGTGCTTCTGTTGATTGTCATAGATTTACTGTAGGTTTAAAGAAAGCACTTCAAGATATTTCTTCTGTAATCAAAAACAACAAGTAACATGTTGTGTAAACAGCAAATAAAGTGTATTTCTTTCATGTAATTTTCGTTTTATGTCAAAGCGAGCCATGTCACTTATGTTTCTTGTAGCAATTCTTCAATCATATCGCTTTTTGTTCCAACCTTGTCCGGTGCTGTTCTTTCTACATCATGCAGCCACGCTTTTACATTTTCAAAAGAATATTGGTTTGTAGTGTCATACATTACCAAGGCACCGTGAACACGTCGATAGTTACCTCTATAATGACCTGTTCTGAATCTTTCTTGACCTAAAACACGTTAAATCAATGCTTTTCAAAAACTGTTCCTTACCTGCGTGTATCCCAAATTAGTAATTTAACATGGTTGTCATACGTGGATAGTTTTTGTATTCTACAATATTGCAAAAAACCAAAAGGTCAGGAGCTTTTTGGACAAACTTTGCTTGCCAACAAACAAATTGTAACTGTTGCTTTTTGATACCGTACTTTTTTTCGTTGCAAGAAAAAGGTATGTCACTGAGACTTAACCATACTTAATGACTTGACTTCTAAAATTGTATCTCTTAACCAATCGCATCAAATAATGGGTTTACCAGGTGTTTCAGTCGAACAAGTAATCACGTACTATTGTGATAGCCACAAGGAAGAGTTTAGCAAAATCGTTGTAAAAGAACGTGAAGTGTTCATAAATCAAGTTGAAAGTATCTTAAACGTTGCAAACAAGACACTTTTACAACAATTAGACCACTTTCTCCTTAAACGCTGTCATACAACCGATGATACAACCAAGCAGCTCGCAATACACTCTAAAGACACAAATTTGGCCAATACGCAAACCTTGGACTCGGACACGAAGATACCGAAACACAAACAAACAAGACAGTAAGAGAGTCATATTTTTCTTCAAACAGATTCTGTACTAACAATTGGTAATTGAACAGGAAACAACCAAGTCCATACAAAGTAGAGAACATTCTCAATTTCCCTCCAGAGGTTATATCGACGATTATCCGACATACTGAAGCCAAAACAAGATTCGCTGTTGCTCAGTCATGTCATCTAATGGCTGATGTCATCCATCATGTTGTTGGATACAAAAAGGTGTTTGTTTCTTCAATTCCAGATATTCTAAAGATCAGACAGTACAGCGGTGTGATGAATAACAGCATTATCACAATGAATGTTGAAAACAACACTTTGTTTTCGTTGTTGGCTGGATGTCGATACATTGATACTTCGTTCAAAAGAACCTCAAAGGAACATAGAAAAAGTGGTGCTATCAATGATAATGATCTGAAAGCACTCTCAGGAGTACACTATATTTGTCTTTATAGCTGCAAACACGTGACAGATGAAGGTATCAAGTTACTTGCAGGTGTTCATACGATTGATCTGCTTGGAACTTCAGTGACGGATGATGGAATCAAAGCACTTGCAGGTGTTCACACCATTGATATTGCATATTGTGCCAATGTGACGGATGAAGGAATCAAGGCATTAAAGGGAGTACATGCCATCAACCTTATTCGTACCTCAGTGACAGATGAAGGTATTAAAGCACTCGCAGGAGTTCACACCATTCGTCTTAATAGGTGTGCAATATCAGATGATGGTATTTCAGCGTTATCAGGTGTTCACACTATTTTTCTTTATGAGACTCCAGTTACTGATAAAGGTATCAAAGCACTATCAGGTGTTCATACTATTCATCTTGGAGGTACTTCAGTGACGGATGAAGGTATCAAAGCGCTCAAAGGAGTTCATACAATCGACCTTTCTCGTACTGTGGTCACTGATGAAGGTATTAAAGCACTTGCAGGTGTCCATGCCATCAATCTTGATAGTACTTCAGTGACAGATGAAGGTGTTAGAGCCTTATCAGGTGTCCATACAATTGGCCTTGGTAACTGTGATCAAATTACAGATGAAGCTGTTCGATCATTAAAAGGACTGTACGCTGTTTCACAATCTGTTATTAATCATAAGCATCGTGAGTTGGGAGATGCAAAAGGTGTTTATTTGATGAATTATTTTATTGAATATTCTTTGGGACAGCCAGATCTCACCGTACATAGCAAATTTCATAGGACTGTACGCATTTACTGAATCAAGGTTACAAGTATCTCTTCCAAAACCCCGTAGAAATATGATAGACCTAAAAATCGTATGTAAGCCCAAGACCAAGTAAAATTGTTAACGGTTTTATTTAACCAACTCTACCATATGGCTGTTACTTATTTTCTCAGGTAGGTTTCCATCCATATTTCTTCTTTGCAGGTAGTATTCGTTCCAAGGACCAGCACCACACGAATTGTCCTCAACACGAATTATCGTCAATAAGAAAAACTCCTATACTATGAACAAGATACCACCTAATCTCCACTATTGTACTCAAGACACATGAGTTATGTCAAGTGAGTATTGATAAGCAAGCGCCAGGGTAGTGTTGTTTATTACTAGCTGTCGCATTTCAAACACGTGTTTGAGAACACAGAGCTGTGTAGCACAAAAAGTTGTTTCGCGGAATCAGTAAGCCACTGCATTTACAGCGCCCCACTTGAAGAGTTCCGCAGCCAAATAATCACAAGTGGGTTGACAAGGTGATAACCCAAGTTTCATTTTTGTGTTGTTGCAAGAAACGTCCGTCACTGAGACTTAACCATACTTAATGATGACTTGACTTCTAAAATTGTAACTCTTAACCAATCGCATCAAATAATGGGTTTACCAGGTGTTTCACACAAGTCATCACGTATTATTGTGATAACCACACAAACCTTGGACTCGGACATGAAGATACCGAAACACAAACAAACAAGACAGTAAGAGAGTCATATTTTTCTTCAAACAGATTCTGTACTAACAATTGGTAATTGAACAGGAAACAACCAAGTCCATACAAAGTAGAGAACATTCTCAATTTTCCTCCAGAGGTTATAGCCACTATTGTAAGGTACACAGAAGCGAAGACAAGGTTCGGTATTGCTCAGTCACGTCATCTATTGGCTGATATCATCCATCATGTTGTTGGATACAAAAGGGTTTTTATTTCTTCAATTCTAGATATTTTAAAGATCAGATAGTACAACGGTGTGATGAATGTTGAAAACAACACTTTATTTTCGTTGTTGGCTGGATGTCGGTACATCAAAAGAACTTCAAGAGAACATAGAAAAAGTGGTGTTATTAATGATAATGATCTTAAAGCACTTGCTGGTGTGCACTATATTTGTCTTGATCGTTGTAAAAATGTGACAGATAAAGGCATAAAGTCACTTGCAGGTGTTCACACAATTGATCTGCTTGGAACTGCAGTGACGGATGATGGAATCAAAGCACTTGCAGGTGTTCACACCATTGACGTTTCTCATACTATAGTCACCGATGAAGGTATTAAAGCACTTGCAGGTATCCATGCTATCAACCTTTATTCTACTTCAGTGACAGATGAAGGTGTTAGAGCATTATCAGGTGTTCACAATTGGTCTTGGTAACTGTGATCAAATTACAGATGAAGCTGTTCAATCATTAAAAGGCCTGTATGCTGTTTTACAATCTACTGATAATCCCGAGCGTCGTGAAGCAGGCGATGCGAAAATTGTTTATTTACATATTAATTTTATTGAATATTCTTTGGGACAGCCAGATCCCACTGTACATAGTGTATTCAATAGCACTGTGCGCATTTACTAAAAACAAAACTTTACTGTTGCTTCCACATTTAGCATCTGTTTGCTTGTCAATAAACATGCTTTGACTGCTAGTTATGCAACTGTGGTTATCTCTTTCTGGAATATACAGCAACAAATACACTGTGCCAAAATCCACTATATTTTTGCTAAGTGAGCGATTCCCTTCGGTGGAAGTAACATTCTAAGTGGGAATAAAAGAAAAACTAGAAAATACCCCAGTCATTTATTTGCTGGTTTATTTTTAAATAATTTCATCTCCATCAAGCTTACCATTTACATAATAGGACTCCTCAATTTTATCACGCATGAGCTATGTGATGTTAACCAATTAAAGGTTCTCTACTATCAAAGTTTATACCTATTGAGATGGATAGTTAAATAGATATGAACGTCATTGTCAATAACAACGACACTTGGACATTCGATCTTTTGTGGCTCTAGCTAGCCACGACTGATTTTATTCTAACAAGTGAAATATCAAATGTTTGTCGCTTCTGCCATTTAGTCCTCGATGTTGACCATCTCGTTCAGGATCCAACAGACGCTGGAAACGTTTCTACATGTTCATTTAAAACTTTGTTATTTTCAAGAGCTGAAGCTCGTAGTATGCAGTCTGTTTAATTCCGTTGTCTTCCACGCTTGTCGAGGATAGAATAAGTCTGCTGGGCATAGATGCCTTTTATCACAGTTTTTGTACTATTACGTAAATATGCCTTTAGTGCTAAATGTGTGAAACATTACCAAGGTTTTAACCAGCAATAAAAGCGTCTCATAACTTAAAGCAGTCAAACCTGCAAGGTGGAAGTACAATTTTGATTTTTTGATATTTGTGGATGTTGGCTTTGAGACGTTTTTACTCACTCAAGAACCATCATACACTTAAGTTGCTAGATGCTCCATGTATATATATACATGCTATACTTATTTTTTGTACTCACACCCTTAAAAAGACAACGGTACTATTATGTCTTTTTTGCAAAACTTCTCGTATAGGCCGTTGAGTTTAGAGCCTTGCATTAGCGCTTTTTTAACAACGTTGTCCTTGCTATTGTATTGTTTACCTCTTCCAGGACTCTGTGCTGTTTCCAAGTGCCTTGTTTCAACATGTCAACATTAAATCTATCTGTTCTTTTTGACAACAATGGCATTTTTTGATACACTTCGAAGTCTAAATCCATAATATCGAGCTGTAGCTCGATTGGAAGCTCTACCAAAGTGGGAGCGAATACTGTAATCGAGGAGTGCAATAATCCATGCCTCCAAACCTCCCGTTTTACTACAATGTAGTGATTGGTTGTAGGATCAATCTGCATCACTCTAAATTGGACCCACTCCCCGTCTTTCCTCAGCTTGTAATCGAACCTTGTTGCCATGGCTGCAGCTTTAGACAGCACTTGAGAGAAATCTCCGCATCGAAATCGATCATTTTTTGTAGCACGTTTGGTGGAAATCCCATCAACTGTGGTGCCTGTCGGTGCTCAGTAGTTGCTTTTTTAGCCTATTTACCGTTGATTAGAACAAAACAAACCCGTTTGAAAGCTGAGAGAGTATTTTAGCGTACGATAATCCTTTTTGAAGCCATATGTGTTTGCAAGGCGTCTTTGAAGATTTCAAGACGTGTTGCAACAGTAGAAGGTAAAGTAAAATTATGAAACTAATCAAGCTATCAATCACATTAATTCTTTTAACAATCAGGAACAGCTTTGACTGGTTATTGAAGTCGGCTAGAAATCCGAATCTCTCGAAGACTTCTGTTGTCTTACACTCTTTACTCTTTTGGGCTTACGAAAATAAGTCTTTGGCGAAAACATTAACCAAATTCACAAAAAGTCGCTTCCCGCAATTTACTGCGTAGCTTCGTACAACACCTACAATGGCGGATGAAAGTACAATAGAGCTTACGGTACGTTGTTTCCGTTTGCCTCCGTTTTTCACCTTATTTGCAATAAGGTTACTATACGTGAGGCTGAGTCGTTACCAGCGAAGGACTTGAACGGTTACTCTGATCCTTACGTCGTTTGTTACACTACGAATTCGGGAGACAAAGATGCCAAAAAGTCGAAGAAGTTTAAAACTGAGGTCATTGAGCGTACACTAAGCCCTGTGTGGGATGGTACTAGTGATTAGACTTCTAATTTGTTTAATTAACTTGTTGAGCGTTTAGGTACAAAAAACAACGTTTACCAAGCGTTCATTACTCCTGTACGTTACTTTTATAGAAAATCAACAAACAGTGTCACACAAACTAACAAAACTAGCTTCATACGCTTCATATTCAAATCTACGACAAAGACACGATAGGCTCGGATGAGTATATCGGAGGTACACATAATATAACCTAAATGACAACCTAACTTTCAAAAAAGGTATCATATGGGAGTACGACGATCTTCTCAAATTGAAAGCTGGTTCACGTTGGTATGCACTTCACGAATGGAAGAAAAAGGCTAAAAAGGTACAATACAACGTCTCTGGTGGGATGGAGTGTTTGAAAGATTCGCTTGCGCTAACAGATGGTAGGGTAGACAACTGGAAGGTAAACTCCGTTTACGTCTTGATGGCGTCGGCCCAAGAAAGTCAAATTGGGCTGCATCCTCCGTACGATACTCATTACTGTTGTATTCATTATCTTATATCATCTTAGAGCGAACCATTCAGCTTAGAGCAGGTGTGCAACATTCCTGATATTTGACTTTTTTTGCAATTTAGATGATTTATTTTGACTTTGTTTGTTCTAGCTCGTTGCTACTGGTAAACTAGACGTCAATAAAAAGATGGTACAGTTCTTAGCCAGTGATTAAAACTTACTTTACTGTTTTTTTAAGAAACTATCACAAGTGAAGAAGACTTTACAAAGGTTGAACTTAAAGATGATTAAAGGCGAATTCAAAGCTCAATTTGAGGTTCCAACAGAATGACAAATGTACCCGTTAATATTACGTATTAGGAAGCTGATACCGATGGAAGTGGAGCTTTGGATTTCGGTGAACTTCAAACACTATACAAACGTTTAACTGTAATTTCTTCATTTTTTTGTAAAAGTCTGATTGTGTTACTGTTTAGGTTCGTGTTGGCATGTCTGCTATCTTTAATAAGTTGACAGGCAAACATGCTGCACTATCTACAAAAGCGTTTTTAGAGTTCTTGGTTAATGAGCAAGGTGTAAGTCACACGTTTTTTTGAAATGGTGTTTTCGTTTTTTTGACACATTGCAGATGTCAAAAATGACACTTGAAAAAGCAAAAAAGATCGTAAAGAAGTATTCAACTGGAACAAGTAAAAGGTACTACTACAAGTATAATAGGAAGCTCTGTATGTTGTTAATATATTGTTAAACTCATAGGCTTTGTGTGGATGGTTTCCAGGCGTTTATGACTTCAAAGGATAATGACATTCATAAGCCTAAAACAAAGAAATTGCACATGCCAGTATGCTTTCTCTCTGTTTGCTTGTAATTTTTCTTCTCTTACTTACACAAAAACCAAGATGGACAGGCCAATTAGCGAGTACTGGATCGATTCTTCGCACAATACTTATCTTATTGGACACCAATTGCGTACGTTTCGCAAAAATAGGCATTCTGTAGACACGCGCTTTAGATGGTAAGAGTTCAACAAAGGCTTATATTAGCGCCCTTTTACGTGGATGTAGATGTGTAGAGTGTAAGTTTGGTCTTGGTTTGTACCTTAACTTACACTTACACCGTAGTGGATGTTTGGGATGGCGATAAAGAGCCGATGGTAACTCACGGACATACTTTCGTATCGGATATAAAATTCCGGGATTGTTGCAAAGCTATTTCTGAGAACGCCTTTACTACTTCAGAGTACGTTATTGCGTTTTATGACAACTTGGAAGAATGATGTATATAAATTCATTTTCTAAGGTACCCTGTGATTCTATCACTTGAGGTTCATTGTCACGAATCTGGGCAAGAAGATATGGCAAAGATTATGACGTCAGTTTTCGGCAAGCAGCTTGCTAGTGATTATATCAAGGGTAAGTTCAATATATCAACGGTTAAATGTTTAAGAATAATCTTTGTTCTTCAGATGGTAAAGTACCAACACCAGAGAGTTTGAAAAATAAGATTCTCATTAAAGCCAAACGCCCTGACATTCTCAGTGGCACTGATAAAGTACACTGTCTTCATATAACATGCCTTGCGCTAACCCTTTCTCAAGTTCTTCACCGATATTGATGACTATTCTGGAGATGCAAATGTACGCAGACAGGGCTTTTTTGACCTTTTATAATTTGTAACAAGCTTTATCAAGGATGTCCGTCAAAAAGTTGACGACGCAGTTCAAGACATTAAAAATATCCAAAAGCTTATGCCTAAGACAATCAATACTTCTCTAGGTTCACTAGTGCGAAGTACGTTGTTTTTAGCACATATTTACCCATTTTGTTGTTTTGTAGAGGTTGGCTACTAACACGTTTGCTTCTAGTCCCAGCTGTGCCTTTCAAGAACTATAAATACTCTGCCAGTGCGTCTAATATTGTATGTTTCTGTACTTATAGTATCCCCTTTTAGAGGAACAAGCTAAGCCGTATATGATTACTAGTTTCGCAGAAGGAAAAGCTACCGATATGATTGCACAAAAACAGTTTGTGCCGTAAGTCTTTGTTCTTTAGTTACTTTTTGTTTTCTGTGCTCAGACTCGATTTTTAGGTGGTCCCAGACTCAAATGTCTCGTATATATCCTAAAGGCACACGTATTGGAAGCTCTAACTATGGACCAGTTCCATACTGGGCCTCTGGGTGCCAAATTGTAGCCTTGTATGTCCTCTGTATTATCTTTTTGTACTCATTTTTTATCCAGAAATTATCAAACTTCTAGCCAACCTATGTGGGAAAATGTACGTTAAAACAGCAAGACAAAAAATTAAGCGTAAATACTAAAGAGTCGAACTTAGGAAGGCAGATTCCAAGTGAACAATAGAACAGGGTACGCCTTTCAGTCTTTTTTTTTCTAAACAGACTCTATTTGCTGATATTCTGTTCAGTTATATTCTCAAACCTAAATTCTTGCTCGATTGTGAAAAACCATTGACACATAGATCAATAAAGAGAACAAAGTTACTGAAAGTAACGGTGAGTATCAAGCGTATTCTTTTTTTTAGAATGACCTGTTCTCATTTCTTTCTTGTTTTAGGTTATTGATGGTTTTAAGCTTCCAAAGGTTTGTCTCAATATTTTCCTGTTAACTGCGTAACAAAAACTTATTTATAACGACAGGAGCATAGCCAAGTGAACAAAAGTACACATGTTGTTGATCCGTATGTTCGTGTTGCTGTTTCTGGTCCAAAACACAAATCAGACGACAAAACTGAAGTTATCAGGATGAATGGCTTTAACCCTGAAGTACACGCTCATTTCCTTTTGTTCAAAATAAACACCAATATCAATAACAAAATTTTTTAGTGGAACAAGCAGATGACGTTCAAAATCGCTAAACAACTGGGTACGTGTTTACATTTTTGTGTCTTTTCTCAACTTGACTTGTTAATTTTATCTGTAGTGCTTAGTATGATCACTTTTTCTGTTTGGGATTCTGATAACTACGCTACTGATGACTTACTCGGATATTATTCATTGTCGTGTGATAACCTGAGAACTGGGTATCGTACAATAACACTAAAAGATAGCAAGGGAAAATTACTTCCTTCTGCTGTTATCTTTGTGCACATTGAAATCACAGACAGAGCATAGTATCCCTCCTAGTTGCTGTTATCTCGCAACTTTCATATTATTGTAACCATATAAACTAAGGGTGTGGTAGCTCCGATATTACCATGCCAATGAAGTTACAAAACAGCTAGATTAGTGGTGTACAGTTACTATAAAAAAAAATTTTTGATTGCTATTTATCAGCCTTAATTTTTCGAAAATCATACCCAAAGCATCGAGTCCATTTTGCGAATTAACATAGTAGGGAAAACTGTTGGCAACAAACTCGTTATTGCATTGAAATACAGTGTTTAACAACTTGTACAACACAAATATAGTTTTGGCAAGTTTTGTATCAAACCCGAAACAAGGCATCGCTGAGTTCCACGAAACAACTTTTTGTGCGGCACAACTACATGGTTAAGAAACCGTCAATACATCTCGTTATTTGTTATACAACAATGTGATAGCTAGTGCTAAACGACACGAGTCTGGCGCGTGCTTTCAATAAGTTATCCATACTCACATGACTTAAACCAAATAGCAACAGTCAATCAGCAATGGAGCACAACACCGCAAAGCGGACATGCCCGTCGATATTGAACACGTCTATGAACAAACAACTCCCAACAGAGATCATAATGTGTATTTTGGAATACAATACCAACAAGGCGTCTATTTATACGTATTTAACGCTTTCTAAGCAATACGAACAGTTTATCAAATCACGTGTGCCATATTGGAGACATATGTACATCTCTGTGTACATCGCGGCCTACAACAAGGGTGGCTACATTTGTAACAATGGTATCTGGGATTTTTTTGAAGACTTTGAAATACTTGGAGATGAGGACGTTTTCAAAGTAGCGGCTACTGGCGAGTACGAGATAAGTCCTGATGTGTGTGTGGCTTTAGAGGAAGGACAGCTTTGGATAGAAGGTGATTTAAAGTGCTGGAAGGAAAGATGCGATAATCAGAAGATAGCTACGTCACTTGCTGATCATTTGGATGGATATGAATTCCCCTTCTACAACGAGAGTGATGTACCAAAGTTTATGCCATTTTATGTTTGTTTAAAACAGGATGACAAGGAAGAACATGCAATGTTGAACATTTTCAAGAGATTCACGTTCGTAGATGATGACGACATAGAGAACTTTAATGAAATAGACTTGAAAACATTCTCAGAACACGTAGAAAATCCTGAGGTTTTTAAGAGTCTCAAAGAAGTTGTAGAAAAAAAGATGTGGGGATTTGAAAAACTCACCTGTCTTGAGTACGATAGTGCAGATATTAGGTGGTATCTTGTTCATAGTATATCACCTATATCAAGGGCAGTTATAGGTGTTTTTCTTGTTCAGGACAATTCGTGTGGTGCTGGTCCTTGGAACGAATACTACCTGCAAAAGAAGAAAAATGGATGGAAGCCTACCTGAGAAAATAACTAACATTGATGTAATAAGAGTCACATGATAGATTAGTTCAATAAAAACCAACATTTTACTTGTCTTAAGCAAAGAATATACAAATTGTAGATAATTTACAGTTTTGGAAGAGAACTGCAATTATCTGAAGCAAAAACTGACTTGATAGAGTTTTTTAGGGCTAAATTTGCAAATTGTGTTATGTACTGGATCCTATTGAAAAGCGCGATTTCAGGTTATAAAACGATTTAATGCTCTGAAGACTGGGTGGTGGAGTATCACGGATCCGGAAAACGTTCAAATTTCAATATTGAGCTCAGAGCTTAAGTATTCTTTAAGTTCTTAGCTTATGATTGTTTTTTTCGCTAGAACGATAATTATTTTAAGCCTCCTCCATATAACCAAACGCACCCTGAGTTCGCATTTGCTCCGAGACCGACGATGTATCAATTTACATCAAAAATAATATGAATATGGGAATCGCAGAGTTTAAAAGAAGAACATGTGATAAAAAAACTATCAAAAGTACAATCCCATTTTATTCTCAATTTATATGAACAGCAACGAAAATAAACAACTATGTCTATCACCTGTTTGTAATCTCGATTCAGTCAAGCACTATGTCTACAGTTTGATCGTCATTAGTATCTGTATAATATGAAGTTCTTTATATATGCACTGTAGTCCCCTTTAAAGTTTCAACCCCTTTTCTTGTAACACGACTATTATATGCGCAAATATTGGATGCACCAGCCAGTGCTGTTATGCCTTCATCTGTTACTGAAGTGTTATCGAGGTAAATGGTATGAACTCCAGCAAGCGCTTTAACGCCTACATCTGTTACTGAAGTGTTATTGAGGTAAATACTATGAACTCCAGCGAGTGGTATGACACCTTCGTCTGTTATTGAAGTGTTGCCAAGGAAAATAGTATGAACCCCAGCGAGAGCTTTGACACCTTCATCTGTTACTGAAGTGTTGCCAAGGGAAATAGTATGAACCCCTGCAAGTGCACCAACACCTTCATCAGTTACTAAAGTATTATTGAGGAAAATAGTATGAACACCTCTCAGCGCTTTGACACCTTCATCTGTTACTGAAGTATTGCCAAGGGAAATAGTATGAACCCCTGCAAGTGCACCAACACCTTCATCTGTTACTGACGTATTGTCAAGTATAATAGTATGAACACCTTTCAGCGCTTTGACGCCTTCACCAGTTACTGAAGTGTTGCCAAGGTCGATGGCATGGACACCAGCAAGTGCTTCAATGCCTTCATCAGTCACTGAAGTGTAGCCAAGGTGAATATCATGAACTCCAGCGAGTACTTTAACACCTTCGTCTGTTACTTGAGTTCTCCAGAGGCTAATACTATGAACTCCAGCAAGTGCTTTGACACCTTCATCTGTTACTGAAGTGTTGCCAAGGTGAATAGTATGAACCCCAGCGAGAGCTTTGACACCTTCATCAGTCACTGAAGTGTTGTCAAGGTGAATGGTACAAGCACCAGCAAATTGTTTGATAATATTGTCATCAACACCAAGTGCAAAGGATATTGTTGTATATTTCAGAATACCAGGGTGTTTTACAGCTGATTTTGCTTGTCCTAATGTTCTAATCATAATGGCGTGGTATCCAACAACCTCATGAATGACAGAAGCAAGGAGATGACACGTTTGACAAGCATTAAAGCGTGATTTGGTTGTATGACGCAAAATATGTGCTAATATCTCTGTAGGCAGTCGCAATAAGCTTGTACTGGAGATACTATCGATTTTACAACGTTTTGAGGTAGAAAGCATACTTGTCTTGTTAGAAGGACTAGTAGTCTAATACAAACAATTTGCGGAAGCGATATTGATTAAAGATGGTTGACTAAATGAGAAAAAATAGTGTAAACTGTTCACTCAAGGCCAAGTTATCAATTTTACAAGCTATTTATTATTTAAAGTTATTACACAAACGGGAAGCAAGGTCAAATGCCATGGATAGATGCCATTTGACTGGGTACAAATATACACGACACCAGCGCACTATTATCGTATGTGCACATTAGAGCAAACGTCATTTTAGAAAGGGAAGAGGAAGTATATTTTGGAGAATTGCAGGTGAGGTAAGCACATACGCACGTGGATTTTACTTCCCACACTTAGCGTTGCTCAATTCACATCAATCTCGAATACACTAAACAAGCAAGAAATACTTGCTAAATCAAATGGTCAGCTGCTAAAAACCAAGCAACATTCCTACTTCTCAGCTACGTGATTATATGGGCTCAAAAGAAAGTACATGAAATACCTTCAAGATGTTGTGTTACGTTATACAACTTAAATTAGTGGTAAAAAGAACAATTAAGAGAAAGTAATGTAGCTTGTATTTGATCTGATACAATGTATAAAATTAACGGCGAAGCAATCTAATTCTGTCTTGTTGTTGACCAATTGATCTCTTCCTTTAAAATCACGTGAGTAAAAAAAAAGTGCACTCCTTTTCATTGTCGTACTTGGTGACACATGGAGTTGAAGGATCAGGTAGATTGTATCCAGGATAAAAGGCACCTTGATGAGAACCGGGAGACTCAGGGAAGTAATCTCGAGCACCTAATATGTGGTTAAATCAAAACTGTGCGGTTTTTTTTGGTTAATCTTACCTCCCATCAAAGCCACAGAAAAAAACCCCATACTATTTTCAACATACAACAAATTTTCATCAATACGATCAATTATTACAGCTGCAGGATTGATTGCACTACCAATATTCGTAACTGTGGTGAGGTCTAGCTGACAAGGAGCTGCGCCTAGATCCGCTGTAGGAAATGAAGCGATTCTACCCATCATACTGTCATCCTCATATAAAACATACGATGTACCAGGAGCAATCTCAACTAAACAATTCATTGTTAAGGAGGCAAAGGTTTAAGTCAACAAACAAAAAATATACAACTTCATTTACCACTGCTAGGTTGACCACCTGTCATTGCACATGAATCAGTAGTAGTAATCATACATGGATCCATTGAAGTATCAATAACGTTGGTGTAAAAGCACTCTCCATCGTAAGTAATAAAAGTTGTTTCATCGATGAATCCACCAACTGAAGTCAAACCCAGAAGATCACTACGTCTTATTGTGGCCGAACATAATAAAGTATTATCCTGCGATTTTACTTGAATTATATCTGCGCTTACGTCTATCAATAGAATGAAAGATCCATCAACAGCAGGAACTGCATAAAAAACCGGTTAGACTAACTAACTAGTACGGTGAACTACCAGCGCTAACGCCACTTATCAAAGTAGCGTATTATTACCGGAGACCGTTTTGGAAAACAAAGAAACGGTACGGCCTTGGCAAAACTTCGTACATAAAAGAGGGAATGAAATGCCAGCATAGGAAAAAGTTACGCCAAAATCTGCATCTACAGAAGAAAATTAGTAGCTATTAATCACGTGCTTGAGATTTTTGCTTTAGTTAATACTTTATGTTTTGGACAGCCTTATAAATATGAAAAGTAAGTGTACCATTTCCGAACATTGTATCTGTTTCCCTTACATTTACCGCCATTGCTTGAACATCTGGATAGATATGAGCTACTGGTCTAGTCTGACAGGCAGCTAGGGTGGCTATAAGTGCCAACACAAGTAATCTCGAGTAAAGCAGCTGTGACATGGAAGAACTTTGTTTTGCAGTCTCAGACTTCCACTTTTGTTCATTGAATACCGACTTAACAATTGTACTTAATCCACAATGGAAATTTATAGAAACTTGACATGTCCCGTTATTAATTAGAGTATTCTGTTATCCGTTTCTCTGCAAACTTAAGGGTACCAATACTTGAACGTAATAATAGCATCAATGAGCACTATTGACAATGTAGTTTCCAACCAGTCTCGTAAATCTAGAAGAAAAAAAGTCAATTGGTAAAAGTACAATACATCATTTGCAACTGCCACGTAACGCTCAGTTGAACTTTCAAGTGATCAAAACGACTTGTTAAACAACGTCACCACATCTCAATAATACAGTCGGTTCTGTTGTTGGTGTAGCTTTAGGATACTTCCAAGAATCTTTGCTGCGAAAATGTGTTTCACCTTTTTACAAAATTCCCATAGTACACTTGAGCACTTCTTTTTTTCTTATCCATATGCACATCTGACTACAATATTCTTTCCTTCAAGCCTTTTCTCTTGAAACAACGACTTTAATAAACAAGTATAAATGAATTACAAGGACAGCTCTATTGACTAAATTAAGATGTTGAACTTTCCCTACTTAGCATCGTCTCGGTTTCTGTTTTCCTGTTCGCATTATTTTGTTCTCTGGCTCTCTCAAGCTCTTGTTTGGTAGCTTCATGTTCGGCTTTTAATTTGGCAAGTGCGGTATTTACTTCTTTGAGTTGTTGGGCAGTTTTAGATTGCTGTACACTTGACACACCTGATTTCTTAGATGAGTTATTTGATCTCTTACCAGTATGCAGTCTTGTGTTTGAGTTCTTTGAAAGACTCTGTTCTCGTCCTGTAAAGATAATCCACAATTTGGGAACAAACATCATGCCAAGTGTCACTTTGTACATGGGTTAGTCACGTGACAATAACATTTATTCAATAACAACTTACCGGTAGCTATGAACCATATCCCAAGAGATACAATGATACTTACTGTGTAGTAAGAGGAAGGTGAAGTGATGACGTATCCACAAATTAATAACAGGATTGTCCAAATTAAGTCGTTGTAAATAACAGCCGCCATCCACCTTGATTCGTTGTACAAGCTAGGTACTTTACGAACAGCAAAAGCAAAGTAGCATCCGGTGAGCAACAGAATAGCCTTTTTAAATGTGTTAGGAAGGGCTACAAGATGAATTTAAAGCTACCTCGTATGCAACTGTTATGATTAGAAATACTTGGCCGTATCTGCTTGAGCATTGACCAAGTTTGTAAATAGTGCTATCTGGATCGTCTTTGAATGCAATTTTGTTTCTTGATACGATCGTCCATATTATAAGCAGTATCTGTTTTGAGTGAAAGAGGCAAAAATAGTGTTGATGAAATAAAAGAAAATAGAATTAAAGGGATACAAGTTGGATGGCAATTGCTGCTGATGTTACTTGTATGAGCTCTGCAAACGTTATCATTTGAGTAGACAAGTTATCTCGGCTGAATATACGCTTTATTCTGTATGTTTTGGCTACCAAAGGTCTAAAAGAAAGCTTCATTAGCTTTGCAACAGAAGACAAATTACATACGCAAGAATTATGACGAATCCCAGAGCTGGAAGCCATACACGGAGCTCACAAAACGCTATAGATAGCGGTGCAATCCTACTAGAGTTAATTATTGATTCTTAAAAGGACGTGTATACCATGCAAATGCACCAGCGTAGGAGACAACTACTCCTACTAGAATAACAACCAGAAATTCTCTTGTTGAAGCTCGTAAGATATGTGATGTGTCCCTATTACCAAAATGAGCCTGATTGAAGCACGTGACAATAAAAAATACGCACCAATAAAGAAAAACTATCACCGAAATGGCTATAGTGGCAATGATACCAATCACGATTAGTACAATGATGACAATTGTCGGTGCATCACCCCATTCACTCCATGCTCTTTCTATTCTAGGAATCTCTACAACTACGACTACCAACTGACCGTCACTATCAACAGATGTCTCAAAAGTAACTGTCAAATTCTGGTTGGTAACAACAAAGTTGTTAAGGCTTTTGCCGACAGTAGCAGACGCATTCGCAAATGTCATTATCGAGTGCAGAGCACCGACTTTCAAAAGCGAAAAATCTTCAATTGAAATGCGAACAACTCCGTCTGTACAGCAGTAGTTAAGTTCTGAGTATTATACTTCTAGTACATACCAAAATGCGGATTCGTTATCCAGTGTATGGATGATTCGCCAAGGATAATATCAATCGTGCTGTTGCTGTCAAATGACATTGAATTTTGAATTTCGATATCACCCTATTTGTTGTTAAGCTAGGGTTTTGTTCCAAATTGACTTACTGCCACATTGAGAGAGGCGTTGGTAAATATATAAGGAGAATTGGTTCCATTAAGAAGTATTGTATCATCTACTATCATCTTAGCTCCATTGCTATGTGTTATTTGTGTGTTCAGTGTTGTAAAGTCATATCGAATAAACCTCTCAAGGTGCATTATTCCTATAAGATAGTCAAATCGGACGAGGCATCTATTGCTTTGTGTACCTCTGTTTTCAATGCTTAGATTTTCAATAGTTATTTCACCCAGTTTGATTGTTGTTTTGGAGTCATTGTCTAATACTAAGTGTGCTTGAGCGCTTTCTTCTGCTCGTTTTGAAACATTTGTTGTTGACTAAAAACAGCTTTAATACTTATAGAAGCATTGAAATACTCTCAAATACTTACATGTTGTGTTATGGTCCCTTGAGTCAAAAAGAACGTATCTGAGATGACCAAGGATGCTCCTGGATTAATGAGTATACTACCGCCTTCCATATTGAGCGCTGGAGTAATGAGAAGGTGCGTGATGTTAACAATAGCATCAGTTGGTACATAGAGCTTCTCGTATTCATTTCCTACAAGTGCGTGAGTATAACCACAGGTATTTGACCTAGACTGGTCCAAGTAGTGCTGTAGTACCAAAGTTGCCACTTGGCATAAATCCTTTGAAATCGAAGGGTGTAGAATCCGAAAAACTGCAGTCCTTCACTGAAACAAATTCATCTCCAACAATACCTAAAACTTGTCAAAGATGTTTTTCGCTACAATTGACGTACAGAACTCGGAATGTGTTTCGAAAGTGCAGTTCTCAATTGTATTTGATTTTAAGAATACACCGCCACCGAATTCTGCTGTATTTCTTTTGAAGGTAGAATGTTTGATAGGCATAACTGTTCCTAAGTCCAATGCAATACCTCCGCCTGCTACAGCTGTATTTCCATGAAAGGTGCAGTTTTCTACAAATCCATTGTTGTTAAGACCAACAAATAGCCCTCCACCCTTTAATAGGAAAAAGCGTTAGCTATAACGTGTTCCTTCTAGATTGAAAACCAAAGTATGTTTGCGTACACTAGCTGAGGCAGTATTGTCATAGAACTCTAGGTTACGAAATATGAGGTTTTCATTCCACTGGTGTACACTAAGACCTCCACCAGACGTAGTGCAGGTGTTATTTTTAAACACACAGTTGTCGACAGTAACGTTGATGTTCAAAGTGGCAATACGGATACCTCCTAAGAAGAAAGAAAAATATAAACACAAAGTTCTACGGTAGTGTTTCTTAAAATATTCTTACCTGCAAAATCAGAGGCTGTATTATTTTCAAAGTGAATATATCGCATTACTACATTTTCGTTTCGCTCCTGTACGGTAATTCCAGTACCGTCATCATTCGCAACATTGTGAAGCATCTTCAAATTCATCATTGTAACGTTGTAGTTTTTTTTCCAAACGTATATCCCAGCACCATCTCCATTTACCTGATTACCAACAAATACAGAGTCTCTTATCACCACATCATAGTTATTTTTGAAAAGACAAACTCCAGCTCCTCCAACTTCAGTAACAATATCTTCAAATAGATTTCTTTGTATCAAAAAATCAGTACATCTTTCGAGGTAGACACCACCTCCCCATATAGTCGAACCTAGCCTAAAACGCAATAATTTAATGACCTGAATGCATAGGGTGATTAGTTTGACCTGAATGTGCAATGTTCAATTACACCACCTGAGCTTTCAAAAATCGCAATATGTGCTAAGGTAGAAGTAAGAATTAAACAAGAAATCGGTTTAAGTTTTCATTGTACCTCCTCCGTTATCAGCTATCCACGTGTTAGCCCAGTTATCGTCGAAAGATGAATTTTTTATTGTGATATCACTGGTAGACTTGACGTAAATCGCTCCACCATAGAGATCAACCTTATTGTTCGTAAAGTTCGAATATTGCACAGTTACATTATTTCCTGAATGAATGTATATGCCACCACCAATCTCTCCTGTATGGCCTTCAAAATAAAGATGATCCAATAGAAAGTTGAGGTTATTGTGGATATATAAAGCTCCTTGAATATTAATATTGCTCCTGTACGACATTAATATTAAACCTTGACAACAATAATTTAAATGTATACTCACCTGAAAGAGCTGCGTTCAACGATACCGCTCGTAAAACCTTCAAGATATACAGCTATGTCATAGATTAGATTAAGGTACCCAAATTTTAAAACACTTCGTACTTCCGTCGTAAGGGGTAACGTTTGCCTCAAAGAGACTGTTCCGCACGTGTACTGTTGTATCTTCATTTATGTTCGCACTTGCATCTATGAAACAATAAACAATCGCTACAAATTCTCGGAACGTACATATTGCTGAACCGTAATTAGCGGATCCTTCTGTAAAGGTGCAGTTGTCAACATTTAAGTCCAAACAGTCTTCGCAATACAAAACACCTTAAATTATCGTTAGTAAGCCTGACTGTTACAAAAAAGAGGTTCAGTATGTTACCTTTATCTTTGACTGTATTGTTTCGGAAGATACTATTCACGATCATCCCTCGGGACTGCTTCATATGTATTACACCGTTACCATCTTTTGACAGAACAGAATTACCAATAAATTGAACACTACAAAGTACTTGTAAGCGGTTAATGAATGTAAACTCAGTACTTTGTTAAAGTTAGAACGGATCTGTCAAGGTTAATGATACCACCAGTTTCTTCCACTGAAGTTTCGTTTGCAGGGATATCACAGGAGTTATCAACAATCATACAATCACTATGTGAAAGGAAATAAGATCACAAAGTACAAACCAAAAAAATCACGTGCGAAAAGGCAACACTGCATCCCTCGTTTGCAAATAGAACAGCAGCTCCGATATTCTCTACCTATATCGTCAAGGTTAATTAGAAAATAATCCAAACGAACTCCGCACATTAACTGAGCCTGTGGTAGGCTCGGTGTACTAAGAGTTATGTAAGTAATATCCTGTGACTCAAATGACGTGTACTTCGAAGGTCGGAAAGTCTCTCGGACATGACGCCCTTGCGAAAGTGATATGTTCGAAAGAAAGGAAGGTGGGAACGTCAGAAATAATATCGCTGTTTCCACAAAATGGAATAGCAAACATATAATTTTCATTTTCGCCATCGATTATTGTATTGCCATTAGACGCACCTACAAGATCCAATTAACGGCCTATTTTTGGCAAAAAAAATTTAGAGGTTTACCTGTTATGGTTATACCATGCAGCGATGAGCTCACAGGCCAGTGAAGTCGCGTATTCTCCGGACCTGGTAAAATTAGCTTTTATATTCAACGTCCTTTAGAAGCCTACCTCTGTACGTTCCCGAAGCCATTTGTATGGTATCGTTGGGATTAGAAGCAGTTAAAATAGTATATCTTAAAGAAAGGCACGATTGATTTATATCGGTACAGTCCCCAGTATCAACGCCTTTTGGTTATATTGTCAGCACGTGTTTTTTTTGTTTTTCAGTTTTTCGTACCTGTTGTACTTACGAAACGCCGAGTGCCGTAAGTTAGTCTCGATATCGTTATTATTAGCACCAACACTAAGGAAGATGCTATTGCTTTCATTGCGAATATGTTAATTGGGTTTTATTGTTTTCACAACACTCGCGGAGTGATTGACATTCAGGGAACACAAAAATGTGATTGAACGGTCTCATAAAAAGGCCGATAGGAGTTTGATACATGCAATTTATAGGTGTACGGTTACTAGAAACACTTATTAATTCGCGATTACTTGTGGAGATCAATGACTATCAATACAATCTAAATACAATCGTACACCATTTTAATGAATTCCAAATGAATTTGAATTCATGTGTTGACTTCGTAATTGCTCTTGTTCACTATGATGTATTTTTATAAGGATGTGCAACTGTGATTAAAGGAGTCAAGACAGCTTCCTTATACTTTGCTCACACACAAGTAGTACGTAATGAAGGTGTGTCGGCTAATAAAAAACAAAATCTTATGACAAATTTGTAATGTTAGAGTCGCTATGGGACTTGAAAGCTCACTCAAGGTATATCTGCTGGAAGAGGCGGGAGTATTAGGTGACTCTAGTATAGCCACGTACATATTTTGTGTATTTTAAGAACACTTATGTGAAAGTATTGATAAATTATTTATGAATGCTGCTTGGGTGAACCGCACAATAATGGTTGTAAAAAATAACAATTGTCTTTCATAAAAATGATACGTTTCTACGCGTTGTTCGAAGCACAACGTTATACTCAACAGTAGTTCACAGACCCACAAGACTCCCGGAAGTTTCTGCAGGGCTTATATTGCACTGAATTTGGTTGTTAGTCAACAAGCACGCGCACTATCACGCTATACGCTTCAGAAACAACAAAACTGTATTACTACACTCCCATTTCGGTAATTATGAAGTAGCGGACCTATTTACAAACCAATTAGTGTGCACCCTCACGCGACAATCACTACTTACGCGATAAATAACGCCATCCAAAATGTGTTCTATCACGTGGAACTAATTGCCAAACTCAGAGGTACTTTTCTTGAGGACATATACAACTGGGGTTAACTTGGCGTTACAGTTAGTGACAGAAACCAAATAAAGTTGTTTTTTGTTTCAAATGATATCCGAGACAAAATAGATTTTATACATTGTAAAGAGCAAGCTGCCCACTCGGCTATAGCACCTGAATATTTACCTTTCGATACTTGCCACTAGGGAACAACAAGTATCGGTTAGCTACACGTGATCTATTATCTTTCAATTACAAGGTTAGAGAATACATCTCTGGCGTAAGTAACACGTGCATTCTCTTACTTAATTTAGACAAGCACGTGGAAAAAGACCGAGAAAGAAATTCAAGAGTTTATTTTTATTGCATTACAAAGGAACAACATGCGTTCATACTTTACAGCAGTAGTATTGATTTTCTTTGTCTATGGAACCCAATTGGTGTACGCTGAAAGTACGTTCCTTGCTACAAAGTCATTGCATGTTGACACAATCTAGTTTCTGAAGGTGATATTGGCACTGCGTTCCTTTACATACTAACAGATGAACCAACATGGAATAGATTTGAGAATGGATCTTCTAAACACCCAGGCGGACCCCCACAGTTTGCTGTTAGCGATACAGATCCACAAGGAAACGAGATTTTTTACACTTACCCAAACGTCACGTTGTACGTTCAGTCAGCTCAGTTTTTTTAAAACTAATAATACTAGATTCCTCTTTGATGCTGGCACTGATCACTTTCATTTCAAAATCCATCACTCAAACCGCTCTGATAACCCAAGTGTAAGGTTAAAGCTAAGAGCTGAATTTGAAAAGGCAGACACAGGAATAACTAGTACGTATGATCCTATTAGGGGTCGGACGACGTTGTCATTGATAACTCCATTTATTGAAATTCTGTTTCTAGATTTTGCTGTGGGCTCAGAAAATAGCTGGGGAAGCGTACCTACTAACATCAAGTTTGACTCAACATCTTTCGAGTACATATCATACTTTTTCTTCTTACAAAGAAACTAATGCTTCTTGTTAGGTTTGAGCTTGAGGGAATTCCAGGCGATTTAGGGCCATCAACTGTTGCTACTATTACTTTTGATGTAGAATCTACACAACCTGTATCTCCTACAGCCCAGCCAATCTCCCCGCCAACATCTTCTAGTGCTAGTATCAGTTCGAGCCTATTGTGTATCATCTTAGCCTTTATGTACTACGCATCTTCAATGTGAAGCAAAAATTGTGATACTTGATAATACGGCCCTGTGAACTTAACGAAATAAAACAAATAATTAGCAATTGAAGACACATCACACATGTTCTATTACATTTCTCTGAATGTAGTGTACACATCTTCGTTTCCTATATGCTTCGTAATTCTGTCGGTTTGTGCTGTTCAAAATTGTCAACCTTGAGACGGTACCAGTCTTATAATTTGCCCTAAAGTGATAGAGGTCGAAAAAAAAAAGACTTGTTTTGCTATCAGCTGTGGCTTGCAACAGCCTACGGCGTTTTCATTTTTATAACGGCGGAAGTGTTTGAATACTTGTTGTTGACACTTTACGTAGCAGAAAGTCACGTTTTAGTGAGACAGTTTTACGTATGACTTTGACTTAACGCAAAAACTACTTTGCACTTGGAGGTAAAGTGTTTTACAGCGTGGAATTATAATTCGATGAATCCTACTATTTTGGCGCTTCAGAAGGACTACAAGTACCGCTCATTCTTTAAACTGTTCTCTTTTGCTTAACTTTCGTAAAACAGTGTCGGGGAGCGTCTTTTGAAGTGTTTGTCGCGAGCTGACAAGATAGGCTGTTTAAATGTACGTTTTTCCTTTACAACCTTCTCACCATACTCTCCTACGCGTTTAGATCATTTAACAAGCATTAACGTCAATTAAAGCAATTTATTAACTACCCTACGCTAGGAAGCTATGAACCATCCAGCGACTCACTACTGCCTAAGTATAAACAAAAAAGAGTACGTAGAGCTTTTTTGGCTCACAGTCACATAAATAGATGAGGTTTTTCAAATAATTTTTTCCAGAAAAGCATACTGTGATTTTACGTTGGTCTTGCCTGCAGAAATGTCAGTACAAATATTCATTTATACTCAATACTCGTCTAAATCTATGCAAGGTGCGTGTATACCTATAATATAAAGTGTTAAAGGGCACATAAAAACTCCTTCAGGAACCTCAAGGAGGCATTCTTTCTTCGCAACATTAACTTTTGTTGATTTTTTTTTAGTCTGCAAGCGCTGGGAGTGGTTCATAAAGACATATGCTAAAATACGTTTACTTAATGATCGGTCAGATCTTACAGAAAAAGGCCCATTATATAGATGTCTAAATGTTAATATAATCGACTTTTCATTACACAGTAGCACACATGATATGAATGTAAAGTACGTAAAAAAAATTTTCTGAAACGAAAAACAGTTCATTTATTTTCATGGACAGTAGTCAACCCTACGCTTCTATTAAGTCTACTACGTTCTTGATATATTCCTATTAACGATTAATACTTCAAAACGAGGATAATTATCAACTCGTAATACCTGTGACAACTTTTTGTAGTAACTTTGTCGACTTGTCTTATTTTTTTCTGAGGATAGAAAGATGTTGTACATTTTGGATTGTTTACAAAATTGTCCATTAGAACTACGCAGAGTTTGCTTCAATTTCGAACTAGAAGAAACCCTAATGGAAATGGTAGTACCAAGTATACCAAAGCCATTTCATCATCAAATAGACGCCTGGAGAGTACACCCTTTTTTCCTCTTGTTCTGTTTCTCATTTTTTTCCTAAGGTATATATGGACTCCAAATGGTTAGAAAATGCTTCAAATAACCTTCCTGGTCTTTCTACATTATCTATTCATTGTAGAAAAGGAGACGATACTAAGTTATTGCTCCTTAAGCGATTTACAAAGTTGTGTGACCTAAAAATTGGCTTTAATGAGAAAGGATTTGCAAAAGAACTCACAGATGCATGTAACAGTTTAAGTAAATTGACATCATTCTCAGCACTCAGCTCAACAGAAAATTGGACAGGTAGTTTTAAATACATTAAGAGATTAAGAATGGAGTATTGCCACGTTGAAAGCTTATCACGTGTTTTTCCAAACCTCAAGTATTTGGAACTAGCAGATGTATCCGATGAAGATATTAAAGAGTACGCCAAATACAGACACTTAATTACTCTTTTTGAGGGATTAGATAACACCACAATGTAATCAAACGTAGAGTACTTGGTTATAACCTAGTGCTTTCGTACACAAGCATGTTGTACCTCACACAACCAGACTATGAAAAATTTAATTTTCTATGGTTGAATGTTATGTAGAAATATCTGTAACTACCTCCCTCACCTCATTGATTCATTGTGTTTTTTACTATCCTATACCAAGCGACCAACTTAAATCAGTTATACTAATTTTTGGATTGTAGGCTTGATGCTATGTTGCAAAAAACAGAGATAGAAGGTTTGAGTATTTCTTTTGAAGAAATATCACCAACAATTGTATTTCCTTCTTTATCAAGTTCACTTGTATCTCTATCAATTGGTTTGAAAGAAATGAAAGATTTTGATAAACACGTAGAGTATTCTACTCTAGAACGTTGTAACAAGCTAACTTGTTTAATGGTACAAGAGGATGCAGACCTCAAGAATGGAGATTATGGTACCTATTTTTACTCATTTTGTTTCTTTTTTATTTAATCGTATTTCATCCTCTCTCGCTTGCACTTTTCTGTGGTTGTTCTAGATGCTTTTAAAATTAATCATAGTAGATAAACAATGCTCACCAATCATGCTCGTTGATTGACCAGTAAAATCATTGTTGTTTCTTTTTTTTTTGTTTCTGATTTGTAAGTATAATTCTTTGTTTTTAGGAACATTGTTAGACTCCGTGGCTTGTTTTCCAAACCTCAAAAAACTGTATATAAGTAGCATGGGGCTTAATTGTCATTTGCTTGATAAAGTAACAAAGTATGGCGAATCGTTGCTACCTCAAAAAATTCTACTCCTTTTGTTGCAAATTACATTTATCACTCATCATGTTCTCATCCTTTTGACTTTTTGTGTGAACCTCTGTTGGGTCTTTACTTATATTCTATTTTTTTAGCCTTGAGAACTTGACAGACCTACATGTTGGCGTACGAGATGAATATTTCAGCAAAGAAATGTTGGATAAATTATCTCTTGTACAAAAGTTTACATGTCTAAAGAACTTGAGTATAACTACATACTGCATGGAGTGGCTAGAGAAAGATATATTTGACATGTTTCATCCTATGACATCTCTTCGTCTTTTAAGTGTTTACCCTGTAAAGTATGAAGAAAAGGAAGCTGAAGCATGTGGAGATCTGTTTAAGATTGCTTCTGTTTTTGGAATAGAATGTGAAAGTTTCCCTGTTAGTGGTAATACTGTAAAGTACTGTCATGATCCAAACTGGCTTGAAGATATCAACGAACCAATTGGAATACAATTGTAACTTTTCTAACAAACAAACAATAACACAAACCAACTCTGTATTTTGTAACATGTAAAAAAAACAATAAAATAGCTAAGATTTGCGCATCGTTTTACCCTGTATAACAGCCAAAGGAAATTGTATGATTTGATCGCTCTTTTCCATAATCCACATTGCAATGACGTTAGTCTGGTATGATAAAGATCTCAGGCAAAGTATTGTTACAAATAAGAATAACAAAAACAAAGGGGTGACTAAATGTACAAGGTGTATTCAAAAAACATTAACAAAAAAGAAAAAAACAACATCTTAGTTGTGCATGTGTACATTCACACTAACACATAAAAATTTCCAAGACGTCTTTGTAAGCATTTCTCTTGTTTCTTTTTTTTTTTGAAAGTTGGTTCATAATTTTTTTTCTTTTGTTGTTGTTTAGACATCGTCGTCATCATCACTGAAATCGATATCAACATCATCATCAAAATCTTCACCAGTGTCCTCGTCATCAGTCCCACCAAAGTCTTCGTCACCTTCAGAGTCACTACCGTCAAAGAACGCCTCATCATATGTGTCTTCGCCTTCAAGAATCAAAATCTTGGCAAGTTCAAGAGGATTCGCTTCGTTCAATTTCTCTTGATCTTTACCGCTTCCCTTCCATTTTCTCACCTTTAAAACATTAGCACCAAATACTACAACACCAAAATGACATACCTTTAATGTAGCTAATCTTTCTAGTATACCATCACGTGCCTATTAAAAAAAGGCATTTAGTGGAAGTGTAAAACAAGAAAAAAAAAACAAAGCTACATACAGATTTATCAGTGTATCTCAAGGCCGCCATATGAGCAAAGAATACAACCATAATAGGTGTGTCCATTACATGGAGCATATTACGTATATGGTCATCCACAAGATTAGCCATTTCCCTGATAATCTAAGCAAGTACAATTAATAAACTGAATAAAAAAAAACAAAACAAACAATGCCACGTACACCAGGGTCTGATCTCGACTCTATCAAAGACACCATGAGAACTAATTTCTCGTGTGTCGTATATTGCGCTTCTCGCATCATTTCATGCAAGTCCTCTAGCTCAAATGCCATATCATCCTAAACAAAGGACATAAATACACAATTCAAAGAATCTAAGCTTGCGAACCTTGAGTTGTTGATCTGTTTCTGCAAGTGTTTGTAGGCTACTTTTGAGTCTTCTACGTAGATCCTATAATAACCCCATAAGCATGTAAAACGTGGAATAAGAGTAAAATCGTACATCAATGGTTGCAGAGTTTGGAACACCTTCAGCATAACGTTTCTCGATTTTATCGAGTTCACGCTTAATACGTGCTCTCTTCTTGCCATAAAAGACGTCTTCGAACGTCTGGTGTTGAATAGGACGATCACTAATAAGAAGGTTTTCCTCTGAAAATAAATCATTAGAGCTCTGGAGATAAAGATGGCTCAAAAATACAACATACCAACACATCCTCTAAAGTACCATTCAAAATCTTTAATTCTCTTATTAAGCTGAGCTTTCTCTCGCAAGAGATTTTCTTTTTCTTGGCTTTCAGCGTATAACTCTTCTTCAAGAGCAAGAACCTAATAATACCAAATGTTATTACAAGAGGAGAACCAAAAAAAAAGCAAACACGTGCTGATTTTCGCTAAGAAAAAATAACTTACCATATCTTTAATAAAATGTGTATCTTGTCGTAGCTTCTCTTTAGCCTCCTGTAACGTTCTTTGAGCATGAAATAGTTTATTCGATAGAATATCATTATGCTCTAATATTTGTTTGCGTTCAGCCAACCTATAAAGAAACATTAACGAGAGAATCCAAAAAAGTACAAAAAACCAAAAAAACTTACCTATCAGTTAATTCATCCTCAACATCCTTAAGAGCCTCTTGGGTAATGTTCAACTCTTGTTGCGTCTATAATACATTCATGAGCTTAACACAATAATAGCCACTTCGTACAATACGCAAAGTATACTCTGTATCCGCTAGAGACTTTGTAGTAGAATTTCTCTGAGCCTTGGTATTAGTGTGTTCTAAGGAAGAATGTTAATCAAAAGCAAAACGTCTAGCTAAATGTTACCTTCTCCTCGGGAAGTTAGAAGATTTTGAAGACGTTTTACTTCCTCTTCAGAACGCTTCAATGCAGACATGAGATTAGAACCACGATCTTGAAGTTTTCCAGCATTCACATTCTGTTTGTTGCTAATATCTTCAGCACGCTTCAATCTCTCTTGTAACTCATTTCTCTCTTGCTCCAAACGTTCCTTAACATTAATAGCTTCTTCACTACATCAAAATCAGACCAACAAACGAGATAGCAAACCAAAAAAGTAAAAAATTCAACCAGCTGTCACAGTGCGTACATTTCTTTTTGAGACATTTTTGCTGTCTTGAGCAGCTGATGAATATCCTTGTAACCCTTCTGTTTAACTTGATCTCTAACTCTCATCCATTCTGGTTTATTAGCATCCTCAGGGTTTGCTTGAGCAACAGGACCAGACGATTCTCTGCTAAGAATCTCCACTTTTTTGCTAAAAAGTCGAATTAACTTGACACATTCACTGAATTAGCCAGCATTAATGGACGTACTTCAACTTCGATAATTTTTCTTTGAGCGTCTTAATAGAGTGATTCGCTTCATTTTCACGGCTAGCAATATCATCTCTATCTGTAGTAACAGTGCTAAGTTCTTTACGTATGTTCGCAATTTCAACATCATGCTCCCTTTTCATTTGTTCGATTGTGCTATTAAGCTCAATAAGCTCATCGCCTTTCTAAAGAACACGTCAACGCCAATTGACCATCAACTGAAATTTCGTCAACGCACCATTGTCAATTCATTTGTTTTGCTCTCACAATTTTGTATAGCAGCTTCTAACTTGTCTTCAAGCGTATGAACCTCTAAAACACAAACAAAGTAAGCGATCACCCAAAAAAAAAATTGCAAAAAGCACCAAAAGAAAATCTCACCTTGTTGTGCTTCTTTAGCTTGCTCATCCTTATTGTTCAATTCAATAGTCAAATCATCCTTTTCTTGTGTGATATGTTCCACTTCACGAGTCAATCGCTCAATCTCATCAATCTGTTTATCACTAGTAGTTGTTCTCTCATCCTCTAAGTTACGCTCCTTCTCCATACGTTCTTCTTCAGCAACCTCACGTTGTGTTCTCTCAAGTTGTTGCTTCTCTTCCATGGCTTTAATCGCTTTAACCTTTGCACCATGCTCTGTAAAGAGCCTATCTTTCTCATTACGCTCACGCTGGAACTGATCAAGCAAGTCTTCATTCTGACGCCGGAGTTTGGTTACAAGATCACGAAGTTGTGTATCAAGGTTAACAAATTGATCAACTTCCTCCCTTGAAATCCACATAGAACCACCTTTTGACGATACTTCAATATCACTTTCAGCATCGCTTAAAATCTCTTCGCTACCACTCAACGCCCCACTATCTTCAGCTGGTTTTGGTATATCCACTAGAACAGTTAGATAAGTATAACTCATTCTACAGTTTAGACAAATACTAAAGTTACAAATACTCACCATTAGCTGATTTAGTTTGGATTGTTTTTTTCTTTGGTTTGTCAAACATATCGTCCAATTGGTCACAAGCTTCGTCTAATACTTCTACTGAAGGAGAAGATACAATAGATGTAAGAGAACGAGTACTAGACATAGAGGTAAGTCCTCGTCTGGAAAAAGAGCCAGTAACAAACTCGCCACCTAACAAAACGGCATTAGACTGCAATACTCTTAAAAAACCTCTAAAAATATTCAACGTAAAACGGCGTTAAAAAGAATGCATTCAAGCACTTCTGAGCATTTTTTGTTCAAAAAAAAATACCTCGCTCTCTGACTCTAAGAATGACATGCTTCTTTAATCTGAACAAACGATCTAGCTTCTCTCCTATACGTTCCAATAGCTCACTTTCATTGTCAAATGAATCTGTCACTGATAACGACCGGTGTGTCCGGCCTAAGGACTGTCGCGAACCCGTACTTTCGTTCACTAGCAAAAAAAACAGTCAGTAAATAGCTTGCAACGTTTTAACTAGCGAAAGAACAAGCGTAGAAACGGAAACAGACATGTTTTATAGATAAAAGAGGTTAAAACACGCACACTTACCATTTCTCTTTCTTATCTGTGGTCCTCCTGCGTTCTGTCTGCTTTCAGGTGTACTACCGACAGATACAAAATTAAAATCGTCTCTTGGTGAGACTACAGGTATGTTAGTTTATTGCTAAGATTTCAAAGCATAGATTTGCTGTGTGTCGAAACGGTTAGAGCTGATTTCGCCCACTTCGGGAAAATAACTTGCGATAAAACTATTTAATTGGTTCTTGGTAACGTACGCCCTGGTGTTCTGCGGCCTTGCACGCGCGATCTTTTGTGTCTTTGTCTCCTCTTAACTGCAAGACGTGCGCTACGGCTGGGATCGTAGTTTACACTACCAGAACGCTAGGATAGATTAGAAAACTGTCTGGTGGTAATAAGCCTTACTTTTTGTCTTGCTTTACTCGCTGCTGGTTTAGGAGGTCCAGACGCATTGTGAGAACTATCAGGTGTGCTCATTTGATTTAAACTAGCCCAAAGCTACGTTAGTACTACCAGTATTGTTAGCGAGCGCGACAGGTGAATTAGTGATGCGTTTAGATAAAAATGATGGCTGTGAGCAACGTTACGGCTGATTATACCAAAAGGCGCTAAGCAATAGCAAATCGCTTGTTATGACACAGAATCAAAATATAAAGAGCAGGCATAATTAGACTTATGTTCTAACGGTAGTTCTTGGTACCTCAGAATGTGTTTGCTATGCGCACCATAGGAGTGTAACGTAACCGCACTACAATTGACTTGACCCAAACAACACTGGCACAACTAAAGTGGTAAAAAAATACCTGAAAACGGAATTAGTACAACTGGGCGTATTCTTGCGAGACATGGAGGGTGTGGCACTTGATAAGAAACAATTACCACTGACACTAGATGCCATTGATTATTACCCTGGAGAAGCGTATAAACACTTATTTGCCTGCGCCGCATATCAACTTGAAGAAAGCACACAACAGAGAAAAGGTTTACTGACTTTTTGGAATACAGCAGAAAATACTCTCGAAAAGGTGCATGAGGTAACGTCTCTACCTGGTATTCTTGATTTGAGTTGGTTAGCGCGTTTCT
The DNA here is from genome assembly GCA_038496445.1 of Trichosphaerium sp. ATCC 40318. Lineage (NCBI taxonomy): Eukaryota > Discosea > Flabellinia > Trichosidae > Trichosphaerium > Trichosphaerium sp. ATCC 40318. The sequence goes on from JALMLS010000225.1 coordinate 38,010, forward strand.
TTATTTCAAAATTGTAACTGTCACACAGGCATGATAATTTATTGGCTCTGGCGCTATCTTCTGGAGAAATACGCACGTACAGCGTAGATAAATCAGATAAATTTGAACCCAGCGTAAAGCATAACCTAGCTTCCCCGTTTGGCGACGACATGGTATGTATACGCCTGTTACGCATAATCTAACAGTACGCAGACGCTTTCAGTTGGCTGGAACTCTTTAGGCGGTATTTGTGCGTCTTACCAATCGGGTGGTTTAGCTGCTTGGGATGCCACCATGGAGGTACCATTAGTGCTATATTTTCACAACAAACCACTAATCATTGCCAGAAATGCGTTTGGAATAAGCCAAAAGCGCATGGCTTCGAAATATGGGCGTCACACTTTGATGCTACGGACACAAACATCATATACTCTGGTACGAGGCAGAGGACAACCATTTCTTCTGTTTTTCCTTTTTTTCGACCCAACCACTACGAAACTTTTGCTTCTATCTCATGGATACGGCCATACAACCATGAAAACTCCGTGTCTCTTTCCGAACCGCGAAGATAAGCATGGTATGGCCCTGCCAGTACTTGGGTCCGTGAGGACCAGGGAACGTAGGGTGCTGTATTCATTTTGCTTTTTTCTTTTTTATGCTGCGCAAGCTGATGTTCGTTTTTATGTAGGTGCTGATGATTGTCGCTTGAAGTTATGGGATACTCGAATAGGTGGTACTCCAGTACATGTCTGTAAGCACTATGATGTTGGAGTTACAGCTGTTAATTCTCACGCTGAGCTGCCAAACAGATTCGTTGTTGGAAGGCAAGTTTTATTTATTACTGTTTTTGTTAACTTGTACAATAGTTACGACCAAACTGTTACTATGTATGATAGAAGAACAATGAAAAATCCATTGTCTAGTATTAGCCTAGGTGGCGGTGTTTGGCGTATTAGATGGCGGCCTGGCGCTAGTGTTGGTAAGTACTCGGTAGTAAGAGAAGGTAATAGCTAATTGATTTTTAGATGCTCTGGAGCTTGGTGTTGCTGCAATGCGTTCTGGGTTCCATGTTATACAACTAAACAAAGATTTGACAACTATAACAAGAAAGGGTGGATTCAAACATAGCGATTTGGCTTATGGTATTGGATGGGATCCAAATGAATCTAAAACTATTGCTACTTGTTCATTTTATGACAAGACACTTGGTTTATGGTCTTGTAAATTTTAATCAATACATTTATTTCTTACCATACACGCCAGTATGTTTATTTGAGGGATTCAAATCATCCACACGTAGCAGTTTTTGTGCTGCACAAATGGGTTGAGTTGGCTACAGCCCATCTTCGATAGAAGGGTACCATTTGAATTATAAAATGGCTGCTATAATGGAAAACAGTATGATATCATTCAGTTTATGTAACAACGTTTTCATGGCTTTTACCTGAAATAACGCGTTTTGATTTAGCGGCTTAAGCCTGCTTTTTCGGGAAGGGATGTGAACATAGTTAGCCTTTTGCAACTCTACAAGCTTATATATACCATTAGTGTATCCTTATGGAGTACTTAACATTCGTATAAGAACAGAAAGTCACGTGCTTGCTACAAATCGGCGTAGCCTTATAAAAAAGTAGAAGCCATGTCGGAGATTACAAGCAAAATAAATTAGTTTTACTGAAACAAAAATGGTGTCATCTTCAATTCAAATCTCAAGTTCATATTGCTTACTGGTATATAAAAGGGCAACAACCTCTTTGTTGTTTAAAGATTTTCTAGCAAAAGTTTTTTTTTGTTTTTTTTTTGTTTTTTTTTTTGTTTTTTTTTTTTTTTGTTTTTTTTTTACATTCTTGGGCTTCCGCCTTCGAATGCCATTTTTGCTAGATCTATGTCATAGCTAGATATCATTATGATATTTGATACGCCTGTAGGTGGGTAGTAGAGGTCTTCTACCTGTGGGTCCCAAGTCAGAGCGTATGTGTAGTCTGGATTGGTATTAACCAAGATGCTTTTAGGGACTGTGACCGTGACTTTAATCACTAATGGTCTGCCCAGGAGAGAATTGTATTTTTTACGAGCGTACTTTCGCACTGCTCGGAGTAGTCTTGACATGTCAAGCAGAAGTATAGATATTGTAGTTTAGTATTCGTATGCTTCCACTAGATAAAAAATCCATTTTCCTTTTAACCAAGTAATTTCTTGTTGCAAAAAAATTGTGGTTTTGCCACGGTTTTCGAGAAAACCAGTCCATTGCGTTACATGGTAATAGAAGCATATCAAGTCCAATCGATAGCATATATACGGATTTTGATGCTGGGTTTTAAGATGTGGAGTTATGAAGTAAATCGGGATTGTAATGTTGAAAAAAAGTGAAATTTGAAAAAGACTTAAAAGCAACTCACAGCGGTTTCTACGTTCCCGTGTGGTATCTTCCACGCGTATTTTGAGACTCATCTATATTTAAAAGGGATATTAAGTCTAGTACAAAATCTGAAGAACCGAGAATTTGCGTAATCAACCTTTATTTATTAGTGGTATGTTATTAATGTAAAGCAAGGTCGTTTTGATCCTTAAAAAGGTCGATCTTTCTGTTGTAGCTTCCCTCATGCGCTTGTCGCTCAAAACATGCCTCGATTTTATAACGTAAATGAATAATAGCGTTGGTGACGGTTTGAACCAGTTACCTGCCTTTTCGGTCAAAAAAAACGTGATCGTACCGTTACCGATTTTCTGTTGACTTTTGCTCTCAAATAAGCTTGTATGTATTATGAGAGTAGTTGTATAACTGCAGTGCCACTGTAACCTTTTTTGGCGCTCTTTCAGTTCAAAATAGCATTTGCCTTTCTTTTGTAGACTCTAACACATTAGAAAGAGCCACAACGCGTACCTCTTAGATTCAAGACACTTTAAAGCTCTTTTGAGCTGGTTATGCACCAACAACAGCGATCACAGTTTAAAACTCGTAACCATGACTCACCAGCTTTTTGCGACCCATAGGATACAAGCGCTGTCCGTGATCTACATGCTGACCGGTTTACGCCTTTGGCAACCGTTCTTATACTGCCTGGAGGATTAATGACCCTCAGTAGACTTTGGTTTGCTCACAATAGATAATGCGCATGATCAAATCCTTAAGCCTTATTTCAGATAATGTTGTGCCTTATTAGATACCTGCTTTTGTAGTTGATTCATCAGTAAGGCCTGAAGACATACTGTCGGATGGGAGCTACATTCGCTAAGAAACAAAAAAGAGGTAAAAATTAGGTATTATTTTTAGTGTTGCACAATCAGGTCACGTTCCAGCGTTATCTCTCCGTGATCAGTTGTTTCCATCTTAAAAAAAAAGGTACACGTTAGAAACAGGTGACTGTATTAAAGTGTAGCAACCCTGACGGTAGTTTACCAGCTATTGCGTAGTCCTAAACATGGTTTGAAGGGAGTTTATAAAATATTAGGAAACAAAACCTGCACAAAGACCATGAACCAACAAACAGTAATATTAGGTGCAAAAAAGAGCTTCATTTAACCGACTGAAGTTAATATCATACAGTCCATATTCTAATTGTTGCGAAGATTAATCCAGCTAGTACTGTCCACTCTATTGCAGTTCCAAGAAGCGCTATAGTAATGAGTAAGAAATGACTAGAACGAATAAAGGAAGTACCTATGGCGCCTATCATGAGGTTGGCAATTCTTCTTGAAGTGAGAAGCCAAAAAGTCACTATTGGGAATAATATCGGGCCAAGTGGACAAAGGCAACCAGTCAATAACCTATCAAGAGAATTAATTACGACAGCTAGGAGGATGTTTTTCCTAACGTACAAAGTTAGTGCGAAAAGAGAAACATGTGATTTATCTATTCTTGTTGAAACGGATGGCTGTAAAAGAGAACTTAGCACTCATTCCAAAAAATATTTTGTTTACTTGTATTGTTGCGTATGCTCCAGCATCGTTGGTCTCAACCAATTGGTACATTTCTTCTGGATCTTCAAACGTGTCTTCAGTGCAAGATAGTATGAGACATATTAAGAAAACTACGAGAGAACCTGCAGCGGAAGAACCTGAACTTGTTAGGAAGTTATTTAAACATTTAAATAAAATCGGCTTCTTAAGTTTGCTACTAACCTACGAGTGGAATGCCACGTTGGATATCTACTGCTGGATCCAATTCGTCTTTCATATCGTACTGAAGCATGCGATCAAAGCCTTGGAAAACTAGAAGAACATACGCAGTTCTAGAAGTAAAAAGGGTGAAAAACTATTTCAGAACAAAACAAAGTTCAGGAGAAAATGAACCAACTTACGCTACAACAGCCCAATAAACGATAATGACAAGAGATACGTATACAGATGCACGTCTATCACGAGCGAATAGAATAACGCCAATTCTAAAAAAAACATCAACAAAACTTTTTTTCTCATGATCACGTGATTTTTTCGTTGTTGCTTACAAGATGATATGGAGTACCGCCATCATAATATACGAAAATATAAGGCCGAATTGACCCATCTTAGTGAGATTACAATGAACCGCTTTGTGTGGTTCATACATCTTGCAGTTTGGAAATTCGTCATACTCCATTTTATTGCAAGTCCATTCAACTTCATTTACTCCCTTTGTGCAGTTTTTGTACTCCAGAACGCCTATTTCATAGCGAACGAATCTAAAATTATTTATTTAGTTCATTTACCACGCTTTTGATTGTCCACGTGCGTAGGACTGTCTCAAAAACTTGAAAATTCGCGAATGACAACCAAAACTCGTTATTTCTCTTTACAACGCGTACCCATCGTCTATAGGTCCTTCTATATGTACTAATTCAAGAAATACACTTCCCGCAATCCCTCCAATGATTAAGACGGATAATATAACGACCCACGCCTTCAGCAATCTGCTCAACCAAGGATTCATGCGTATCTCAGTAAACTCTAAATCGTTTGGAGAAAAGTTGGGACCATTTTCAGTTTGCTTCCTTCAATTGACAAAATTGCTTTCAGCGCGAAAGGTACACGTGCAGCTGATATCACGTAATACGAAGAGCGTAGATTTACGAGAAAGCATACCTGGGCTTAAAAAGAGCAAACGTTATACATGGGAACTAACGAATCAAACATCAGCAGTGGGTTATTATCAATATGTAATTACGTGATATTTAGCGGTCTCAACCAGTGCGTAAGCACGCTCAACAAAAATACAAATGCAGTCTTTAAATCCCTTCTTCAACGAAGCGAATGGTTTAACTGTTCGTACATAATCACGTGCGCTCAGTTCCTATTTACTTTGATAAGTATAGGATTTATTGTTAATTTTGTGTTAGGATTGGTACTGGTTTTGTGGATGTACTATTTGATGTGCTATCGCTTGGAATCGAAGATGCAGTACAAAACGGAGGTTGGACTAGAAAACTCATTCAACAGTAGCAACTTGTAAAACACAATGGTAAATGTAGACATCACCTGTTGTTTCATGCTATGCGATCACTCAGTACATTGTTTGCTAGCATCCAAACCCACGTACCTTAAAGCACATGTGTCAACACACGCGCCTTTATCAAAAGAAACGTCTTCGTAATGCTTTTACTCTGCCAGTAAATATTTAGTAGTGAGGTGTCCAATCATGTAACGATAGTTACTCTTGACAATGTCTTTAAACCTTCATCTGTTATGTTTGCGCTCTAAAGTGGATTTCATACTCACCCAGTACTTCGTACACTCGTATATTCAAGCATTATTGACAGTACTGGTCTTGACCAGCTTCTGGTGTAGCTGTAAGCTAATGATTACTACAAGCGGCAATCAATAGAGCGCCTCCGGTTTGTCGTTTTGTCTTATTCAGCAAAAAAAAGAAAAAGATGAGTATCGAATTAAAGTGCAATCCTCTACCTCAAAGTGCCCGCTAACTCTAGCAGGCGAAGAGGTAGAAAGCAGAATTACGTTTCGTCAGGAAATCTAAGGTGACTACACCTCATGGCTCATCGATATTGTAGACACATCATACTTGTTTTAAACACAAAGTATCTGATAAAAAAAAAGATTGTGGTTTGAAAAACAATCAAATTTCTTTTAGTAGGATTAAACAAAGAACGACAACCTATTCCAGTACTTGCAATATAATACACTCATATCAAAAGCACTACATGGTTGTAGGCAACACAAAAGTAGAAAAAATTGATGACGTCAGCAGTCTATACAACAGTTGTCAAATTACTAAAAACAGTATTCTGCTTAACCTGCGTATGTACACTTTCTCATAAATAGTGCTCATGTTAGTCCTTGGTAATACTAATCCAACAAATAGAAATTCGAGAGTTTTTCAACCACAATCTTTTTATTATCAGATACTTTGTGTTTAAAACAAGTATGATGTGTCTACAATATCGATGAGCCATGAGGTGTAGTCTCCTTGGATTTCCAAACGAACCGTGAAATCTGTGTTTCTACCTTAACGTAGAAGGATGAATACTCATTAATTCGATACCCATCTTTTTCTTTTTTTTGCCTAGCAAAAAACGTAGGAAAGACAAACGCTGTAGCGATCAGTTTGAGGTGGACATACTTGTGTCACACGCTTGACGTGCGTCGTTATAACAAATAGCAAGATGCGTCAGTCTTCACTGAAACTTAACAGGAAAATACCATATTTTGAAATTATAACATCAAAAAGCGAATAAATCGCCATGAGCACACCTAAGAAGGTTAAAGCGATGCGTCGCCAGAGGGGAGAGCAGATGGTAACGTAACCTGTTAACACAATTCGTTAAAGTGATCGTAGGTGCTTGAAATCAACGCTATCTTCCCTCAAGTACCTTTATCTCAAATTATTAAAGCAGGTATGTACAGCAACACGTATATACGCGCATACGCGTCTAGTACCCTCAAAAGCGTTCATCTAAGGGTTAAACTATTATTAACGAAGTGTAATCCACAACTCTAACCGCTGGCGTAGTGAAAGGTTCAGACCTCAATAAAGAGCGTGCTGTTGCTACATTACTCCAAGACATTGACTCAGACATGGCAAAAGCGGAGTACGCTCCTAAAACGTTATAAACGAACATAATAACGCAATTACAGCACCACACCACCAAAGGTTACAAAACCTGATCCAAAACCAGTTGTACCTATCCCTGAGCCAAAAATATCAACGAGAGCGTCTCCAGACGCAACAAGCACCCTGGAGAAGGGTATTAAAAGTGTGGCAGCAATTCTACCTCATGTTCCAGTTTCCCGAATTATCGAAGCTTGTACGCCCTTGTCAACAACCAATTCTACGAGCTAAAAGGTATTTATTAGTAAAACAAGCTAAAGGAGACTCAGAATTAGCAATTTTAAAAATCGTTGAATCTCCTGACTTTGAAGACGCAGATATTGATCCAGAGGAGATCCAATCAGGTACACAATATACTAACACATATACCCCAAGTTTGTCTTACGCATGTGTTAGCTTCTCCTTCTGAAAGTGAAGAAGAGGTGTACAGTGATGAAGGTTTCTTTGCTAACGAATGGTTCACTGATAAACCGCTTCTTGATCTATCACCAGAGTATCAACCGGATCTTTTATCTCTGATGTATCAAGAACAAGCTGATGAAGAATTAGCACGTCAATTACAGGAGGCAGATAGTACGTTAAAAACACAAACAAGCGAAAAGCGGTTGTTCATTATCTGAATAACTTTAATTACCAAAACGAAAACTAAACGTTTTCTCTTTGTAGATCGTGAATATCGTCATGAAACTACACCATTACGTGCTCTTCCATTTTATAATGCTAGACAACGTAAAAGAAATAAAAGGAACAGGTATTATGAGCACAAACATTACAGTGCAGGTACGAACAAAAGAGCTCGAAAGTTCTCTTTAATGGGCTTAACAATTTCTAGGTGGTGCTTATTCTAGTGTACCTCGTATTGTAGTTGACCCTAACTTGGAGAGGTTCTTAAATGTTCAAGCATATAATAACGCAGCCAAACTCACAAACGCGGTTCCTGGAGGGTACTAATTTGTAGTTTTTTGTTTATTATTTTTCTTGCTTTTTTCTCATTTTGCTAAATGTCTTTTTGGTCAGACCAAAGAAGGTTTTTAAACGCCGGCGTATTACCATGGGTAGGCGCTTAAACCTACTTCAACAAAAACTTGCAAATGAGTGCACTTGTACAAGTGATAATCATAAACATAGCCTAAAGTACGTCGATTGCTAACACGTGTATTTTTAATTATTTTTAGGCATCCTGGTGAAGGAGATGTTAATTGGTATCAAAATACTTTACAAAAGATTTTGGACGATGCACCTCGTGATGTCATGGATATTGACACTTCTAATTGTATGAACATGCAAGCACAAGAGCTTGAGGATCTCGTATCAGTATTCGGTAAAGAGATGACTATTTCACGTTGTTCTCCACCAATCGTTCAGTTCAAGCTTTTCGTTCATGAAAAGTATATGATCTTCCTTTGTTTTACACTTCCTGTTGATTACCCAAATTCGCCACCACATATCACTATCCGTCGATTTGGTATTGCTACAGTACCTTCAAATGAAACTATGAATAAGCTCAAAGCATTATTGGATAAGAAAGCAACAGCTGAACCTGGAAAACCAATCATCAAAGAATTGGTTGGAATTTCAAAGACATTCTTTGTTAAATTTCCAGCTGTCGCTCAAGAAGTCGTGCGTATTATCAATGCTATTCCTCAAACTAACCGCGTATGCTTTAGTACGAATTCAAGGTTAATAACATGCCACCTGAGGAAGGTATGGCTATGTCTAGACTGAAGAAATGGCATTTTCTCTTTGACCTTCTTCCACCCACTGATGGTCATAATTCCATGATTCAATCTATCGTAGAATGTCGTACAGCTGTAGGACTTGAGGTACGACATTCTTTTCTAACGAACAGATAGTAATAATCCACTGTAGGAAAGCGATAGCGTTTACTTTGCGATTTTGCGCCAATTCGGTTGGAACAGTAAACAATTCATTGAAGAATACGATTCTTGCAAAAAGAACAAGACTCTTGGAAAATTTTTGGACGAACTTGGCCTTGTAGTATACTCCAAGGAAAGTCGTAGAGATATTGCTTTATTCTCTGCTCCTTCTACATCTACAGTTGAATGTCCAAGTTGCCTTGATGATTGTGATCCTAAAGATGTTATTTCTTTGGAGTGTGGACACTCTTACTGTATACCTTGTTGGAAACAGTACCTTAAAGTTGGTATTAAAGAAGGTATGAGTACATCAAAGTCGTCAAAAACCATCAACTAATCTCTTTGCCAGGAAAAGTTTTGCACTTTTGTCCAGCTTACAAGTGCTCTTGTCAATGTTCTTGGCCTGTCATTGCTCGTCTTGCTGAACCTGATGATTGGGCTAAGGTACTAATACTTACGATTCTTTTGAATGCTGTAGAAAAACAGGTTTTAGCTCACGTGATTGTTTTAGCTCATGAGATATCTGAGAAATGATTGGTGTGAGAGTAATAGATTAAATGCTTTTTGTCCAAGTCAAAAATGTCAACACGTTGTTACTGCAAAACGATTATACCATGAAGTTGTTTGTAAATGTGGTAACGCATTCTGTATGGCTTGTGGTAATAGAGCGCATTATCCAGCAGACTGCAAGCAATTAGAATGGTGGATACGAAAGAACCAAGAGTAAGTACAAGAAACGGATTATGACTGCGTTTGCCTTGTGGTGACTGATGATATCTTTAGAGAGCGTACTCATGATGATGAAGATGATGTGAAATCTATTAAATGGCTTCTTAAGTTCACTCAAGATTGTCCTGAGTGTGACTCACCTATTCAGAAAAATGGTGGTTGTAATCACATGTCATGCCGTAAATGCAACTATCAGGTATTACACGAACAATTCTTCACGTGGAGTTTTGTTTTCACGTGCTGTTTGTTAATCTTTTTTGATGTTTTAGTTTTGTTGGATATGCTTGGGTAAATGGACTGGAGGTAGCCACTATAACTGTAAAAACAAGCCTCAAAAGCGAGATCGTATGCTAGAAGAAAGAAATGAGCGAGATTTTGATAAACTCAGTTTCCACCAGTATTATCTCCTTTTCTCTAATCTAGCAGATGGTAACGATCCAACTACTATTGGACATGCTATAAAAATGGCAAAAACCGTACGATTTCATAGCACTTGACACAAGATCAAGCGAAGACAAAACTTATTTTTCTGCCTTAGAAGAAATTATCAGTTGAAGAAACGCGTAAGGTTTACGCTGCTGGTATGGATCTTATTATGGTACGTTGTGTTTAGATTATTTATTATGGTTTTTGGATACTTATTTATATGTGTTAGGGAAGGAATTTGATGTTGAGTATCTGCATAGCTGGTATGTTTGATCAAAAACTAGGACTTAAGATAAAGCCACTTAAGAAGTTTCTTAAAATTATTGCGAATGATGTATCTTTCTTGAGTTCAAGTTTATACGCTCGAAAAAAGTTTTGGAATATCCAAACAGTATCAGGTACGTCATCACACTTCAAATACATAATGCAAACAATGAAGAACAAAACCCTGACAGTTGTTTTTTTAACTTTTTTTGTTTTCTTACTAATTCTTCTTTCAGCTGGTTCTGGTTCCTTGACTCATGGTATTTCTCTATTCCATGCAAAATACTCAAACTATAGAAAAGAAAACGAAGAGAAACGTGCTTTTATACTTGAGACTATGGATATGTCCGGTAAAAAGTCTTCTTCAGAGTAAACTCATTGTCTTAAATCAAATAACAATAAATACAGTTTACCAGCTCGTTTCTTAGCTTAATATCAAGCTGACCAGTATAAGAACATTTCGATAGTTGTATCAAGAACATACAGGCTACGTGAACTACAAAATACAAAGTTTAATTCAGAATTGAATTTTGGATTAATGGCAACTGTTACAAAAAGTGATGAGTATCGAATTGAAGTGCAATCCTCTACCTCTTAGTACCTTCCAATCCTAGTCAGGTTAGAGGTAGATAGTAGAATTACTTTTTGTCCGGAAATCTTAATGACTACACTTCGTGGCTCATCGATAAAGATAGATATCATTGATCTTTTAAACACAAGACAAAGGAAAAAAAAAGCTTGTGGTTTTGAAAATTAAACTAATTTCTACTGTTGGGTTGGATAAATGATTTACTGTATAGTGTAGCTCAAGATCAAGGTTACAGCTTAACTCTTAATCTTATTCAATTCAGAGAAGATAGCTTGAATAAGGCCAGTAAACAGCATTGCTTTTGCCATCAGTGAAACAGTGATCGCACAAGAACCTTTAACGCAGATGCTCCGAATACTTATGGAATTAGTTTCACACTATGGCTCATGGTATGCGATAGCTCATAGCAAAACTCATTGAGAAACTACACTTTTCTTTTTCCTAATACCTCAACAAACTACTTAAACCAACTTGGTGTATTTAGCAAACGTTGTTAACTAATAAGTTTAATCATTTAATTACTTACAAGATATCCCACGTGATATTCAAGGCTCATTTGGTTCTGTCATTTAAGGTTTTATTTTGTATTTAATTTGCTTGATGCTCTAGTCATTTTCTTCATCTGTTTGGTATTCTTTGAAGCCAAATATCTTCTTACCCAATTCAGTAAGCTCTGGCATTTTGTGTAGAGGTTGCTCCCAGTTATCACCTCCTCCTGTTGAGTTGCCACTCGGAAACCAATGAGGAAGGGTACCGTTTTCAACGGCTTGTTTAACGTCTTTCCTACCTCTAGTATCAGAAAAGTATAACAAGGTTGAAGAAGAAAGGCACCTTTGTTCTACGCGGAATTCATCATCGTCACAAGGAATAAAGTTTATAAAGCACTGAAAGCGCCAAGAGTCTGATTGGTTAACTTTAGAAGCATGTGGAAGACGGCTACTCCATATAACCATATCTCCTTTAGACATAGGGACTTCAATCGCTTTACAACATCAGGTAAAAACAATAAGACTTAAAGGTAAGTTGCTCACCTCTATTAGCGATTGCTTTTGAGTCTGCAAACTGCGTGAAGTTCTCATACCTATCTGGAGGATCCATTTGATCTGTGGATGAAAATTCACCTTTCTAGCGATGGCTTGAGATTAAAGAGAATGAAGGTAATTGTACCTCGTATCTTTCTCGGTAATCTCGCAGAACATCTAGTTTGTGAAAACCTAATCACGTGATATCAATACTTGTTATGTTAATGGACAATTTTACATACCAGGTATACATGTGAATCCACCATGACCTGCTGGGCAGTCAGATAAGCAAACACTGCTTTGAAACTTTTGTTCTGTTATAAACCACAGATTCAAGTCATTGTGAAACTCAAAGTATGCATTAAGTTCAGGGAAAGTCTTCTTCTAAATAAAATATTAATCACGTGCTAGCAACAGTTAAGTTGCACCTTTTTTTCACCATCCTCCTCAACGTAAACGTATTGAGGTGGCTTCATTGACATCCAATCAAGAGCAAGAGTCAACTTATGAGTTCTATACAGTTGTGCAAAGACACTGTAAAGCTCAGGTGTTTGTCTTATCTTATAGTATGCAGGTAAATGCCATATATCTATAAACCCAACCTTATTACCTTTCCACACCTAGGCTTTCTTTAGCTTGGAAGATCTCAATATTTACTTGGTTAATTACCTTCTTTGTCCATGTTTTATAATCGTCAGGATCAAGTCCGAGCAGGGAAGCTCTGTCGAAAGCTTGTTTAGTCATTTCGTCACAAAGGGATTCTTTTACAACTTTTTTAATCACGAGGTATCCATTTTCTAGTATATTTAGGTCGTAACGTGTGGCGGTGACGTACTGTCAAAGAAATCAAGCTGTTCTGGTGTAAATCTGTACAATTAGTCTAAATATTAGATTGAACGAGTCTTACTTGTATGATAGCGCGTCTGGGTGTGGTTTTAACTGTTTTTCTTCTTCTTCTGTCAATCGAAGTGTTTCTTCTCGTTCATGTTTTCGTAAAAAGTCTCTTTCTTGCTGGCTAAGCGATTGATTACCCATTGTATATGTTTCGACAAAGTTGTTAATTCCGGTACGTATTTATGTTAAAGTGTTTCAGAAAAATTCTGAAAACTTTCCATTAAAAGGAACTATTGCAAGGCTCACTTAAGAAGAGCAAAACATACCTTAAACGCACATCCAATTGGGGCAAATGTAGTAATAATTAGAGCATGTGTTCAAATAGTCAGTTGAAAGAGACATGCAGAGGAAATTAGAATGCAATCAATCCGTTGTAACTAAAATTGAACTCATACACGATGGGCACCCAGAGTACGTTGTTAATCAAAATAATAGCTAGGTACATTAGCATGTTCATACATGAGGTTCATGGAATACGAAGATAATCCTAATTAACTTTAAACTACTTTTTAAATCCTGATTAGTAGCAATTATGTACTACCGAATCTGATGACCAACTTCAACATATCAGCTGAAAATTGAGATTTGTATTTTCCAGTACTTGCGCGTGTCTTACTGCAGTGATTCAATGTTGCAACTTTTACCCCAAAAACAAACTAAACGAGCCTTTACCATAAACAACTATCTACTGAGGTATACAGCTAAAACTTGACTGCGAAATCTCCATTTTTCTTTCATCTTTCCAGTCTCAGAAACAAACCGCCTAATACCATGTTTAGCAGTTGCCAAGCAAAAAACAAGTATAGGAGCACGTGTCTGAAAAATAAAAGAAAAACTCAAAAAAAATTAATAAGTCTTTATTACATGCCACCAATAACAATAAGAATAATCGTTACAGTGTTGAGGTTTTAACTACAAATGCGAATAATACATGAGAGATTAAGAAAAACCAACCACCTCCTCGGTCTTAATGATGAGGTGGTTGTGATTGAGATTCTTCTGGACCATCACGCCTATTCCTATGAAGAAATTCTCTAAAAGTTCTTCGCTCTGTATCACTTTTATCTCTTTTCTTGTCCTTTCTATTATTCCGTTTTTTGCTCTTCTTGTTTGATTTAGAAGTCTCACTGATTTCTTCACCTAGGATGAAAAAAAACATGTTAATGAAATAAACTGAACACGTGACACAAGTTTTGAAGAAAAAAAAAACACGTGTGCACAGAAATAAGTCTTTTTTTTTTCTTCAAAACGTTTTGTGTTGTTATTTCTTTTCTTACTATCTTCGACATTACCAACAACATCATCGCTACTTCCTTTTCTTTGAGGTGTTAAAAGATCCTTTGAACTATCTCTATCTTCGTGATCACCATATGTTTGCTGGAAACTATCCCAATTGCTTTTTCTCTCTGACTAAAAAAAAGGTCAAAAACCAAACATCAAAAAAAGCGTTCCCACAACATGACTCATGCATAAAAATACGTGGAGTAAAAACACTGCAAGCAATTACGTCATAAACCCATTCCAACTTGTTGTTGCCCAAAAAATAGCGTGGCAGGTGGTATTGAGATTCTGGTGTCGGAACGAGTTTTCACCAATTTTTTTGTACGTACATCAACTAAAGCTCTTTCCGATTTCTTTCTAGCTCGCTTCCATCTCTTATTACTGTTTGATCCTTCTGATACATCAGAAGAGTCCCTTAGTGATGCGACCTCAACGCCAGGAACATTAGCAACATGTGCAACAGCAACTTTTGTTTTACTAACAGTGTCCTAATAGTATTTTTTTTAACACAAATCAGAGCCTACCAAGTAACATTTAACATACCGGTGTTGGAGGTTCCATCTTTGGACACCCCGGACATGTGAAATACCTTCTATTTGGTCGAACAAATCTCTCAATGAGCGCTGGGCAGTAAATTAATAAATTTGAAGAGAAATCAGCTTTGAAATGACGAAAGGTTGACGTACATGTATTCAAACGGCTTTCTACTACATCAGTGATTTTACCTTTCATCACTTTAAGTCCCTTAGGGAACGTCACTTCGAATTTCGTTGTTGGCGCTTCATAAAATGATAAAGAAAATCTCTCAGCAGGAAACTGCGGCATTCGAAGCTGACACTTTGCTGAAAATTGCTCTATCGTTATACCAATACGTGCTGGGAATGTCGTGAGTCCCAAGTTTATTACAGCTTCTAAACATAATGATGCATCACCATCACGATAATCAATCGTAAAATCGAGAATCTGAAAAAATGAGTAAGACACATGATTTTGATGAAAAAATGTTAAAATGAGTTTAGACAAATTGAAGGGAACACGTACCATTTCTCCTTCTGATGAAGGTATGATCTTAAAATCACCTACTATAGGTGGCTTATTACCGAATTTAAGGTTTACTATAACCACATTTGTCTAAAAAATGACGTTAGTCTCAAAACAAAAAAAAAAAAAAAAAAAAAAATTCTGTCAACAAAGTGTCATTTCGCTCCAATTTTTGTTTTTGATCACGTACTAATACGCCATCCAAGTGCTTTTCATCTACCTTTTCACCAAGGCGTAGAGCAATATGATTAGCTACTTTTTCTACAATGTTTTCTTGATCTCTCAGATTCTTAAAAAATCTACTAATTACGAAATTTAACCATGTGGCGCTTTCTACGGATGGTGGATCATATGCAAGACCCGCTGGCATTTTCTAGTATATATTAGACGTTATAATAGAAACGCCAAGAAGACCAAGCGAAATAGATTGGTAAAAAAATGCCAAAAAAAAAATGCCCAATACTGCCGATGTCTAGTTCATCCTACGTACCATCATAGCAGCCTTAGCTGTAGCTCCTGTGTCAAGTGTACATATTCCGGCTGATACCAATGTATGCATCCACCTGTAGAAGCATGAGAGGCGAGATGAGAAAAACAAAAAAAAGAAAACAACTAATTAGTCCGATAAATGATCAGAAAAAAACGCGTTCATTTAATGTACCTGTTTCTGTCCTTGTCACTGTTAAAGCTAAGATACATGTAATCATGACGATACACGATTTTACGTTTTGGATGCATCAATTCAAATGCGTGTTTAATATCATAGCTATACGTGGTATTTGAGCGATGATTATCGATAGCGGGCAAATAAGAGAAATATTTTCACGTACTATTTTTCTTCAACCTGACGTATCATAGTGTCTTTGAGGAACACTACACTCTCGTTGGCGTGTATCTAGGTTAATTTTAACTGACATCTAGGAAATTTTGAGCGCACGCCACCCTTTACGGCTTTAATAGTGCCGAGTCCTTTTTGGATGTATAGTCGATCACCTAGGACGTAACAATACCGTTTTCTTCGGTATCGTTTCTTTCCACCCAGCTGAAAATGAACAAATCCAGCCAAATCCTTCGTTTGTTCCAATAACTTAGGCTAATAACAACATTACGGGTATTGTTAAATAAAAAGGACTGCATACGTCAACGTCTTGTTTGTAAAGGTCTGTATCCTCCTTTGTGGTAACAGCGCCGATATCTTTTTCGTTTTTGAAGGCCGCTTTGAACCGCTTGTAAATATAATACACTATACCGGCTTCAACGCCCAAAGTGAGTACTATGCCGAATAGTATACCCAAAAAGGATGAAAGGGACAAAAAATACTGCGTGAGCCATCTCAAGCTCATACAGCCTGTGAATACCACCGAAGCGGCAGCTACATAGCGCCAGAGAAAGCTTAGATCGTCCATGAATTACCAAAGGCCTGTTGAGCTAGAACGCATGAATAGAACGAAAGAAATAGTCAGACTTTTTTTAATGCTCTCAGCACGCTGAAAGCGTACGTATTGGCGCATTTACGCGTCAATGTGTATGTTGTGTCTCATTTCACTGCAAATAAGGTTAAAATGTCATCTGTATTATTTCAAAAACCGTTAACGTACGCCCCCATGCTGAAGATGTCTATGTCAATTTGCACAACATATATGACGTTGTACTCTGCTTTTAAGCTGTGTTAACTGAAATATGGAAGCGTAGTTTAACCCAAAGTCATCAGGCTACAACAATCAACGATCTTTCGTGGTATAAAGTAGTTATAGAGTAAAGTAGTCCGCTACAAAAAATAAAACACCAGCAAGCGTTCGCAAAACTCCTTTATTTGGTTTGACGCTGTTCTGGGCAATCTTTTTCGGATATTAGAATGATAGCGTTCCTAGCAATCCCAAAGTTAAAATCACCGTCTAATTGAGATGTCAACGCTTACCATCAATTTTCGTACAATATACGCCCGACATGTATTTGTGAACGTACAACGGAACCTCCTTAAAAATACACCAAGTTTCTTAAACAGAAGTTTTTAAATTCTCCTTTAGTATTGTGGCAATGGCTTGTCCGTATATCAATTTGAATAAGAGTGTGGACGTCGATGGTACGTTTCATACCCCTACTACCAAAATAATAGCGCGGCTATACTTGGGCGCGCTTAGTACCAATAGAAACCTCTGTTGGGACACATTCGTAGCGTTTCCGGGTTGCTGCGTGCAATTTACCTTTCTGTTGTCGCCGGCCTTTAAACTATTGCAAACTCATAGAACATACGTAGGTCTATCACCTAATAGCACCATACGCTCGTTGATCAAAAGGATTACAAAGTACCTGCAAATAAAAAACTACTCAGATGTAGTGGATTCAGTGGTAGCAACTCTTGAAAAGAATTGCTTGTGCAGAATTTGGCACCTGAACCGGTATGACGCGTCGATCCTTTTTTGTCAAAAAACCGCCATTGGCGTTTAATATCGCTCGCAAACTAACCTTAAAACAGACTGGATGAACTAGAGCACTTGAGACGCTTGAATTTACCATTACTAATAGAACGTGAGCTTATATTCTGTGTCAAGACATTAGCAAAGAAACAAGACCCTCAGGATAGTGTCAGGCTATGGGATGAAAGGTATGTAATGATAAATCGCATTAAATAAGAACAGCGAGAAAAATATTACTCCGCTCTCTCAAAACTAATTCACAATAGTAGCGTTGCTTCCGGTGGTGAGAGTGAAGAAGTTTTGATTCACGTTACACCCCGACAAAAAGAGCTTGTACTAAAATGCTGGAAAGTGCTGGTACAACAAAACGAGACGGCTGGTGGAATGACTAAGCTAGCACAATTTACAAAGTAAGTAGTGCTGTAGTGTATCTCGAAAGAAAATGGTTTCAAAGGGAACCATACGCCCAAAAAAAACCCACACGTGCACGAAACGTTGTGGATTTTTATTCAGGCTTTTCTTTCCTGTTTGTTTGATGCTTCGTATTAATTTTGTTTTTCTTTTTTTCAGAAATTTATACAAGACAATGTTTGAGAGAGAACCTATGGTAAAGAGATTATTTGGATCTTGCGATATACGAGAATTAGCTACGAGTTTCGGCAAAATGATAGGTACGTTTTACTTGTCACATGGTTTGAAAACTTTTTTTTTTTCAATTCACTCCTGATAGCTTTGTGTATTTACTTATTTTTTTGAATTTAGGCATGTTAATACGTGCTTTGCATGATCCTGAAAAGTTTAAAGAAATTGCTATCGACCTAGGTACGATTGAATGGCTGTTTTTTATTATTTGTTTTTAGCTCTTCGCTGTACCTCGTTTTTGTGTTTACATTACTAGGTGTACGTCATCAAGTTTACGGTATACAACAGGAACATTTTGAGTGCATGGCGCTAGCATACAGTACTGCTTTGCAGCAAACTCTTGGCAAATCTATTGCACGTTATTTGTAGTTTTTAAATTTGTTTTGGGTTTTATTTACGATCGTTATTTTTCTGATGGTTAGCGTAGTGCACAACCGAAGTAAAACATTCATGGGAGGCACTTTTTAAATGGGCGTCTCAAGTAATGTTAGACGCGATGAAAAAATCTACTGGAGGTATTTAGAGGATCAACATAACGGTTTTTTTCGATTGATTGAAAATAAATTAGGTTTCAGTGGAGACCTTCGGGTACTTGTATCTGGGCGCTGGAAATCGTACTGGGGACAACTTACAAACTACAGATTGGTTTTTTATAAATCAAAGGCAAGCCAAAGACTCTAAAAATCACCAAGAGCATTTCTTTAATACTGTTGGAAAAAAAAACTGACAAAAAACGCGGTTTAGAAAGACGTTGAGACAAAAGTTGAAGTATTAATGAAAAATGTCTCAGATGTCCTCGAAAATATACCTATAGGTGTTGACACATGTGGTGTACCAAGGTAAATATTCTACTTTTAACGTTAAACTCCAAAAAAATAAGTAAAAACAAAACCCTATCCTCAACTAAAATCCAAAAAATAGTGAATGGTGTTTCGGCCTTCAAGAGGAGACAAATGATAAAACTATATTATTGAGTGTAAAATCAGAAGTTATAAAACAAGAGTGGCTAAGAGAAATAGATGTTCGCGTCATCGCGAACCAACGTGCAGCAATGATGGTACACCTAAAAAAAAAACTCCACCCGAACTATTGATCTTCCTTTTTTTACTTCATGTCGTTTTCGACTATTCTTACGCTTCTTATTTAGAGCTACTCCGAAGCTGGCTCAAGTGACCTAAGTGGTAAAAAGAGTAAATTATTAAACAGGTGGTTACGTAGGATGGGTGATTTTTAGGGGAAAGGTGAATACTGCTAGGCTTGGTTTTGGTGTAAGCTAAACATTCCAGAATTTCTATCAATTGATTCCGTAAGAACGCTCCTACAAAAGTTGTAAAATTAAAAATAAAACTGTACAATTATCACGCTCAAAACAAAGAGAAGATTATGAATGATGAGTTTGTTCATAGTAATGCATTTATTAAAAATAGGTTGGTACACGTGATGAAATACAAATCACAATAAAAACTAAAAATGCAAAAAAATTAATGGTTATTTTAACACAGAAGGCAAGAGGTTTGAAAACGAGTCTTGGGAGAGCTTTCAAGAAATACATTGAGCCTAACCCGTGTAGGTCCTTGAGTGTCAATTATTAAGTTGTTGTCAATTCTCATCATAACGTAGTGATTCTGGTATTAATTCTCCATTGTTGTACCAAACATCATAATGTCCCTCTCGTTTACCATTCACATAATGAGAGAGCTCTGCTAATATCCCGTTTTCATGCCAGTTCTTTACCTCTCCTTCCAGTTTATCATTAACATAGTGATAACTTTTAATTAATTGACCCTTCTCATTCCACTGTCTGTACTCCCCTTCGAGTTTATCGTTCATATAATGGCACTTGATGTAGCACCCTGGCGTGAATTTTACAAGCCATATCTCATGTGTTCCTTCTTTTTTATCATCGACATAATTACGTATTTCGTGTAACTGTCCATTTCCATACCACTTTTTGTACTCGCCTTGTTTTTTGCCATTGATATGATTACACAGTTCCTCTAACTGTCCGTTTTTATGCCAACTCTTATACTCTCCTTCAGCTTTACCATTCATATACGTAGCTTGACGCAATATACTACCATCAGGTCTGTATCGCTTGCATTCTCCATGTCTTAAACCATCCTGATACATTATTTTACAATCAACATTGCCATTTTTGTGCCATGATGTAAATAAGCCATGCTCTTTACCATCTTTGTTGTAAAACACCGAATACTTTTCACCGCTGTTGTACCACATTTCGCAAGTACCATTATTGCGCCAATGCCTCTTAACTCTTCCATTGTTGTGCCAGGAGATCCATAGACCCTTTTTACCCATTGTTTCAGTAAAATGTGTGCGTACTGCTACTGTTCGCGACAGAGTGTGCCTATAAACATACTTAAAAGGGGTCATCGGTATTTAAACGCACAGTTTCGTAAAAGATTCAGCAGTAAACTCGCTAATGTAGCATAGAGTTTCTGTAGGGAGTGAGAGCATGTTACAAGTATTATTTTTGCTCGCTCCTAAAAACCTTAATTAACTTATTAAGGAAGGTTTTGCATGACAGTTGTTTAGTCTAACTAGCAAGTAGGCCTCAAAGTGCACTAATGCTTATTCAAGTGGTGCTCTGCGTACCCTGCAGAAGTATTAGCCTAAGCTCAAAAGTGCAGCTAGGCCGGTTAGTGAAGAGAACAAATATTCACGTGGTTTGCTTAGTTGGAAGTAGGCTTTCGGAAATTATAGGCATTAAAGAAACAACACAAATCTTATTCACAATACAAGTGTATTTACTAGCAGTAAAGAAGACAAGGAATGCAGAATGATTGGTATTTATTGAAGTAATGTTGCGGGCGAGGGGTACCATTGTGACTTTACTTGGCAAACTGCGAGATAATTTCATACAGTGCGCTAGTTACCTTGCGTATTTCAGACCATTCTTTCTTATTGTCGGATCCAGGTGTGGTGGTCTTTAGTCTAGCTAATAACTTCTTCATTTGCAAGTTGTAGTTATCGTGAGAAGGGGTGGCGTTGAGGAGTGTTAAGATTTCAGAGCATGTTTTACGAATTAAGTCCCATTCCTTCTTGTTATCGCTTCCTGGTTTGGTGTTGTTGAATTGCTCTACTATGCTCTTGAACTTGAATTGGTCATTCGTGTTGTCTTCAAGAGAAAGGACACGCTCGCGTATCTAGAGACGAAGAATAAGCACAACATCTTGAGCTTGTTTTGCTTTTTTTTTGACATACAGCGTCCCACTCTCGCTTGTTATCACTGCTAGGTTTGATCGTCTTTAAACAATTGAAGAGCTGATTGAGACCAAGAACAACACCATCGTTTATCACCAAGTAAACAATAGGGACCTCTGAGGTTGAGTCCGTGATACCACCAAGGTAAGCCGGCATTCCTACAGTTGAAGACAAAGTGAGACAACAAATAGTATTTGTAACACGTGCAGTGTGCTTGCTTCTATTTTTTCAACCAAGGGCGTACCAGCACATTGAACCTTGATTTGGTACATCTTGGCTGTTGCTCCAGGTACAACTGTAACATTGAATGTCTTCTTTTGAAGAACCTAAGCAGTTTCGTTAGTCTTTCTCGCCTATCAACTTTCCCGTTTTTGGCCAGTACCTCAGTTGTTTGTTCCATAGTAGTCTCGGAAAAGAATCTAGCCATAAACGAAGTATCCACGGAACCTTGATTTGGTGATATAGCACTGCCAACAAGAACGCTCGTGGATACAGTGAGAGTGTATTCATTTGAGAAAAGCTGCTTCTTGTATGTCGTTATTTTTTGTTCGTATGTTTCTTCGTATGTCATATCAGCATCTCCAGGATTTGTGAAGCTGAAGATGAGTTCGTAAGAGTAGGTGCAAAGCATGTTGAGATGACTGAGAGATAATTTTAAAAAAAAACGTTTTTGTGACCTGTTTGTGAACACGTTTCACTAGCACACAATGGATGCTCTTTCACAATTTGTAAACCTACAATATTTTGCAACAAAGTCTTCCGGTGACCTGGTCTGCAGAACACTCACATTCCTTTCAATAAAATAAAAAGAATCATATAACCGACATTAACATAATAAATTAACCGACACAACGTAATAAATTAACCGGCTTCTAAAACATCAAACCAAGGGATTCAATACAACAGTCTTACAATAAGTAATACTAACAATCACAATATCGACTACCTCCCGTGGAGATTCTGTTTTGAATTCAACGAAAGGATGATTTGGAATGTGTGAAAGAGAGCGAAAAACCTGTAACTGAAAAAAAAACTAAGAAATAGAGACTATTTTAACTAAGAAAACTGTCAGTCATCAATCTGAAGGTTACAATGCTTATCACTGGAGACGGATACTGGAACCATATTACACCTGGAAAAAGATTCGTAGCTATAATTTCATGGTGTATCTCAACGGACATTGATCCCGTGCACAGTAGGTATTGCCATTGTTTTGTTTTAACTACAAGTCACGTTGTATAGATTGTAATTGAGTTGTAATACGTTGTAGTGATTACCGACACTGTCTTAATACATCAGGTTTAGCATGTGTATTTCATAGCTATTTTACCTTTTTTCAAAGCGTTGAAAGGTATTCTCATCAAAAATCAACGTTGCTTTCTCTGTTTTTTGTATTGAAATGAAATTGAGTTTACGGAGATTTGATTAGGTATCTCTTTGAAAACTGTTAACAACCATTTATCACATGTTAATACCGAGTCTGTAAGGTTCCAAGAGATAACGTATACGAGATTGTCTCACATCATTTTCGAAAGTTATCATGACCTTTTTGCGGATTAGGCTACGTCCTCCAGCCTATCCTTTTCTTTGTTTTGTTACAAAAGCTGGTTTATCACATGCTTCAAAAGGCCATCTCTTTTTGGAAAAAAGGTTTTCAACAGCATGCTTGAAGCTTTCAACACTGCTTTATTTACACAACCTATACTGTCCACAGTTGGTGAGAGAAATATATTAACTTACTAAACGTCTAGAGTCATTTTAATACGAGCTCCTGGTCACAAGCTGGCTTGCTTTAAGATCGATTTATTTTGTCGTTATGTCACATACTTTTTTATCATCAACGAACATACACTGTTTGCATAAAACTCCAGTTTTATCCCACCTTTTGTACTCACCATTTTTCTTATTGTCTATGTACGGGCATTGTAACTTTAATTGTCCATTGTCATACCAAAATGTCTGAACTCCGTTTTTCTTACCATCAACATAGTCAGTTATTTCCCAGATTCGTCCATTATGAAACCAGGATTTATCCTCACCAACTTTCTTACCCTCAACATACTTACACTGTTCCCTGATTTGTCCAGTATTATACCACGCTTTACAGTCACCAGATTTCTTACCATCAACATAGACCTCATGTGAAATCAGTTGTTGTCCTTTGTAACTCCACCGCTTGCAATCACCATTTTTCTTGTTATTGGCGTACATTGTATAAGAGCTGAGTCGTCCGTCGTGCTCCCAGATTTTTGTTTCACCATTTTTCTTACCATTTACAAATGTATGTTCAAATTTAAGTTGTCCACTAGGGTACCAGTCTTTGTACTTACCATTTGCCTTACCATCAATATAGTTGCATTGTACTCTTAACTTTCCGTTATTGTACCATCCCGTTAATTCGCCGTTCAGCTTGCCATCGTTGTATGTGCAAAACTCCTTGGGCTGTTCATCCATATACCACAATTTGAAGTCTCCACTCTTTCTACCATCAACCAAGTTGCATTGTGTTTTGATACAGCCATTTTTGTACCAAGTCTTCCAAATACCATTTCTTCTAAGGTCGGAATTGTAATGCGTGTTGATTGCAGCTTGTTTCGATACAATATGAAACTTATTAAATATTTCAGCATCAAATGTACACAGGTAGCGTTGAATATCACGTGGAATATCTATTATCGTGAGTCGTTTAATATTGTCAAGACGTTGATTTGGCGATATTTGCATGGTTGATAGCTCTAAATTTACTGGTAATGCGATGAGGTAGTTATAAATATAATATTTAGTTTGTCAAACAAGCGACGGTAAACAAGTCAAATACAGCGGTATTAATACAAATGATATTGCCACGTGATTAATCCTGGAGGAGATAAGACCACTTTTGACTGTAAACGAGTCAACGGTTGCAATCTGATGTTTTGATTTGCAAGGAAGAACACGTGGTTATATGGATGTAGTAGGAAATATCTAGCGCCGTTTTTGGGACACTATTGTTCTTCGCGAATGTTGAAATTGAATTCGGAATCAATTGAATCATCAAGATGATTGATTTCGTCACAAATCCATATCTGTTACGCTCAGCGATCTAGATACTACCGTTATTTAGTACATCATGTTTTAAAGATTAACGTTGCAGTTTTCGGCGTTACATAGTACGGCTTTGTACAAAACACGAAAAATCGTTTTGAACGTTGATGACTTTCCGGCTAACATAAACATAGACTCAAGTAAACAACTAGGCGAAGAGCGTATCAAATATTATTAACCAGGTGCGTGTAGGTTTTTCTTTACTTATCTTTTAAAGATTGCTAAATGTAGCAAACTGAAATACGTTCTAATAAAGCGTTGTAGTCACCCTGTAGCGTGTAATACAGAAATAAGATGGCACAACCTGCACCGCTACCTCCAGAGACTCTAATGGTTGGTCCATACCGCCTAGGGGATACTCTAGGACAAGGAACAAGCGGTATTGTTAAAATAGCCAAACACGCTGAAACTGGAGAAACAGTGGCTATCAAAATCATAGACAAGTCTATCATTAACCACTACGAAGTGGTTGCAACTCAATTAGCACGAGAAATAGCAGTAATGAAATTGTTAAACAAACATCCGAATATAATGCAGCTATACGATGTATACGAGAGTCCACAACACTTGTACGCCGTAGATACTTTTTTTTTGACAAAAAAGCGTACATTAACATGTACATAGGTTTCTTGTCATAGAATACGTTGGCGGAGGAGAACTATTCGATTGGATTATCGCAAGAGGCGTTGTCGATCTTGGTGAGGCTAAACGCATATTTAAAATGCTAATATCAGGCCTACACTACTGTCACGCTCATTTTATATGGTACGATTGACACTACAGACAGTATTTTGCTGAATACGAACGATTTCGCTTTTATTTATGACGTAACGTTTTTTGACGCGTCCTTTTAGCCACAGAGATCTAAAACCAGAGAATTTATTACTCTCATCGGATAAAAAAACACTTAAAATTGCTGATTTTGGTATGGCCAATGTAACCAAAGGTACACCTCTTATACTCCATTATAAGGTGTGAAAATGCTTCTAATATTTATGCAGATACTCTGTTGCAAACGTCTTGTGGAAGGTACGTCTACACAGCTCGCTCTTTATAGAACTTTGATTGATTTTTAAATTTATAAATTTTTGTTTTATTTGATTAACTCCTTGTTTTAGTCCTCATTACGTTGCACCGGAAGTTATTGCTTCTACACCTTACTCTGGAGAAAAGGCAGACACTTGGAGTTGTGGCGTAATCCTTTTCGCTATTGTGACGGTACACTGCAGAGAAACAAAAGGTTTTCTTGCTGATGTATTTTTTTTCGAAATAGGGAAGTTTGCCTTTTAACACAGAAAACCCTGCAGATGTAAAGTTACTCCTTCGTAGAGTAACAAGTGGGATATATAGAATCCCTTCATTTGTACCACCTGTTATACAGGATTTGATACGTAAAATGATTGTATTAGATCCTGAAAAGCGTCTTTCAATGGCTCAAATAAAGGTGCGTTTAGAGAAAACAAAATCAATATTTTGTAATTTAATCCTAACTTCTTTAGCAACACGCTTGGTTTAAAAATGATCCCGTACCATGGGATCATAATATGCCTAGACTACCAAGTTTTACAGAACCTGTAGAATTTGACACCATCCCACCACACATCACTGCACATCTCCAAGGTAACTACCCTTTCAAAATGCGCTTTTTTTAATCAATGTCACATGTGTCATTTCTTCGTGGTTTTTTTTTGAAACATTGAATACTACTAACGCTCTTTGTAGCACTTGGATACCCTACAGATTTAGATTTAGTAGATGCACTACGATCTGAAACTGCAAACTTTGAAAAAGCACTGTATTATTTACTAAAAGACTGGAATGCACGAGAAGATACTCCAGAGCCTGAACCTGAACCTGAAGTTCCAGTTATAAAAGAACCAACAAAATCACCAAAACGAGAACGCTCTCCCCCAAGAGGTACAACACCCAAGTGACGATGTTAACGTTCTAAATTCTTGTATAGCGAGGTTTCTTACTCCTCCTGGTGTTGAAGAAGCGCCAAGATCATATAAGACTACTTTGGTTTCTAAAAACGGAAACTCTCCTGATTTTGAAGAGGCACCAAGGTCATATAAGACTACTTTGGTTAGGAAAAAAGATGTGAACTCTCTTGATGTTGAAGAAGCTCCAAGGTCATTTAAGACTACTTTAGTCTCTAAGAATGGAAGGAAACAGAGAACAAAGTCTCTAAGCGCACACAGAAAGTCTTGGCATGTATCTAGAAATCATAGGAGGTCACCAAAATTCAAAGTACGCGAGCTTTGATCAACTCAATCTTTTTTATAAAACTTGTCATATTTCATTTGTATCTCCGAATCTTTCTCCCTCCTTTATCCATCTAGAGATACCGTGCTTCCTATTATATTAGTAGTAGTACCAGGTATTACATGGGTCAAAGGGACGGTAGTTTGACTGGAAGTGGGGTTTTTTTGGTTTTTTGTTAACAGCTGGTTTTAGTCTGTTGGTAAGAGATCTGATGTTGAGGGAGTAGTTGTAACAACAAAGCTTAAGAAATATAAAAAAGAGAAAAAACAACCTCTTCCAGAGTCTGATGATATTGTAACAGTATATACCAGGCCAAAGAAAAGATGGTTCACTTTCCTTGGATCTACTACTAGACGGTTATCAAGGAAGAAAATTAACACTGTTGTTTTGTACGTTTGCTTCAATATTTCTACGTTTTCTCATCATCACTGGCAAAAGAGGCTTCACACCTCGCCTAATAATGCTACAAAAAGTTGTTGTGACCTACATTCGCTGAAAAAACGATCTTCAAAACTTGATTTTTTTTTACTTGTATTGTTCTTTCTCTTATTTTTGTCGTCCTATTTGTTCATCTACTTTGTTAGGGATCCTTGTCAATCTACAAATTTTGTAGTATCCGTACCAGCGGTACTTAATGATATGGAGAAACTTATAACGAACCAAGGGTTATTAACAGCTTTTGAAGAATTTTTAAAGAAAGCTTTTTGTGAGGAAAATCTTCATTTCTTCGAGTCTGTTCTAGCTTATAAGAAACTATTCGATCAACCTACACCATGGGATGTAATGAAGGAATCAGCGACAGAAATATGTGTTAAATACTTTGGTATGGACTCAAATGAGCAAATGTTGAACATTGCTCTAGAACAACAAGAACAAGTCACAAAAGCGTACTATGCAAATCATCTGGATATTAATACTTTTGATGATGTACAAGAAGTTGTAGTAGCTATGCTTAAGACAAAATTAACTGAGTTTTCAAAGACTCTTAAAAATAAACGATAGTTGAGCCATTATAACAAAGTCGTTTTGTTTTTTCATAGCACTGTGGTTTTGAGCTAAATAACAGCCCGTGCCTTGTGAAAGAACCTAAACTTGATGTAATTGGCCACAATAGTGGGTCACTAAAGTGGATGCAATCTCTAGCAAGTGCCGCTTTACGAGACCACAAATGTGAAATCATTTCTTAAGTTTGCTCACAAAGTTTTTCAGCGATATTAGTCTGGCAACAGTGATGGCAGCAACTATAGAGTTTTACTATGATATTGCCAGCCCTTTCTCATGGATAGGCTACGAGATTTTAAGCCGCTACGCTGAAAAGTACCCAAACAAATTCAAAATTGAGCTAAAGAACTGTTCTTTACTACGTGAGTACCCTCGTTACCTACAAAAAACATAATCGTTGAAATAAGAATTGAAAAACTTTCGTCAACACTTTAACCTGTCACGTGATCTGATTCAATTTTTTATAGCTATTTTCATGTCCTCAAAGAATATTGGCCCTGTATCGCAGATTAAGCAGAAATACCGTTTGTTAGACCTTAAAAGATCAGCAAAATGGGGAGGTATACGTTCAGATATTAATCTACCAAGCACGTTTCCGATTGATACGAGATTACCAAATAGGTAACTTACGCTTTCCCAATTTTGGACCATTTTTTACAGTTTGTGTTTAGGGTGTTAGTCGCTATGAGCCAGAGTGGTGAAAGGCCTGATAAGGTTCCATCTGTTAGTAGAGAACTATGGCGCATGTATTGGTGTGATGATATTATCATTTCAAAGACAGAGAATATCGAAAAAGCAATGGCAAACGCAGGTACGTTGTCAAAACTTGTTTCTTAACAGTTTACATATTGGTCGATTTTCTTACCTTTCATAGGCTTAACCGATCAAGAAATAGCTAGGTACCTATCTCAAGCACAAACAGAGGGAGTAGCAACTATATTAAAGTACATAAAATGAAACGAAAAAAGAGTCAGCTTACACTTGTTGTTAAAACAAAACTAGGAAAAACACCAATGTTGCAATTAAAACAGGGTCTTTTGGACATCCTTGGCTTATTGTCAAACGTGAAGGGAAGAAAGATGAGGTATTTTTCGGAAGTGACAGGTAAGAAGAAGTGCAATATTGTTTAGATTTTTTTTCTGAAACTTCATTCTTTGAAAGGTACCATGTTTTATTTCCGCTCGTTGATGTTACATGGGTTGGCCCTTTCCCAAACAACTCAAAACTATAGAGGTTGAACCCTAAGTATTTAACCACAATCTGACTGATTTGAACTTAGCATTTGAATAAAACTATTGCGAATCACAAGAGCTATTTGTTTCTCGAATATTTCAACCAAACATTTTTTGCAATCAAATAGTTATTGTTGATACTACACTTGATCTTAGCCAAAAAAAAACCCTTTTGAACTAAGCATTTCTACTGTTGTTATTCTCAATTATCACGCAAAACAAAGTCCCGTATTTGAAGTTCTTTTCGTGAATAGAATTTCCAAGAAATCACGTTGTAGAACATTTTTACAGAAAACAGTGTTGACTATTCTAGTCAACCGTGGCTCTGATCAATTTCTCGAAAAGCAACCCTGCAATGCATCTCACGAATAAACAAAGCTTTACTCAAGTTAGCAACGATTCTATACATCTGTTTCGTGTGCTAGGTTGTAGCTTCCAAATAGGCACTTCTTAAAAATGCCATTAGAAAACACCATTCATACTATTGGCTTGTCGAATACAAATATTATAGATGTTTCGTTAAAAGCTCAGTGGTGTACACACAATTCACCTTGAAGCTATTACTGTTTTTGGAATAAAGGCACTCAAAGATGTACATGAAATTTAATCAGCAATCCAAAAACTCCTGGCTCAAGCACCTTGGTAGTGGACTCAAATCATTGATTAATCTCGAGAAGCTAAGTTTAGATTGCTGTAGAAAGATTACAAGCTCAGGGATTAAGCACTTGATCAATCTCGAACACTTGACAGTTATGGAATGTTACTTGATTACAAATGATTGTTTGAACCAAGTTTACTTAGCTATTAATAAAGTACACCTAGTTTGATATCACGTTCATTAATCTTTACCATTATATCTCTGCACGTCCCTTAAATACAGTTGGTGGTTTTGAAACACGTGACTTTTCTACTTTGATAAGACAAAGAAAGTGCTAATTGTGTTGCGTAACTCGTTTACACCCTCATTAGAAACGTTATGTCCATACATTATTACTGCCTTCACATCAGAAATATGTGAAAGCCAATCATCTGTAACATTTGTAGATCAATAGTACGTACTCCCTCAAGATACGTAGTACATCCTACAATACTTAAGAGTAACTTTGTGTACACCAGCAAATGGAGCAGCAACTCCAGACAATGAAAGCAACATCATTTGTAGCAGCACACTGTAGAGAGATATTTGGATACCACCAAGCGCCTTCATGCCCAACTCAGTTACTCTCGAACATGTTGCCATTTTGTAAAGATGTCTTCTAATGCTAACTAAATAATCCCGAGTCTGTGATACTCGGATAATACTCCATATCGAAGCTACGAACACCTTTGATAGATTTTAATCCTGAACTTGTGATACCTTTACAAATAAACAGTGCAGATGACAGACACCATTAATAACCCCCGATCCCTTGTTTGTGATATAGCGGGTGCCTTTAAGTTTCAGAACTGCAGCAGGAAAAGCGAGATCGTTGTCTGTTGCTGGTGAGAACCGGTAAAACGTAATGTTGTGTTTTTAAGGAGTACTTCCAATAAACGAGCACATTGTGCTTTTGATGTTACATACTACAATATATACTGTGACATATCACAACCTTAAGTACTCGTGCCCTTGTACAAAGGTTGGTTATATCATGGTATAACCCTTTATTATAAATTACATTATTGTCCCTGTCTCCCAATCAGTCGATGACTCTTTTTACTTGCGAATCTGAACAGTTCGATATTGGTTCATATTGACGTTTTGCTACTTTCCAGCAACTCACTGTTGTAAACTGATGTAAGAACTTAGCTAGGTATTCAAGAAGTGTTGTATTCTTTAGAACTACTCTCGCAAATACAAAGTGGATATGTTACACTGTTATTTTAGTACAATCAAGACACCTCCATATTAGGTATGCGCTCTTATATACCCTTAAATACAATCGCAAAGTTATACACATTAGCAAGGGTGTAGCACTATAGACCAATCACATAATTGTTATAAAAAATGTAAACACGTGGTTGTTTATTCTTTATCCATGATAGCGCCTTTACTCACCAACAATTTATATTTGTTTCCATAATACAAGCATTGGAGGTATTATGGGCGGGTTTTGGTTCATATTGAGCGTACCAGTGGACAATATTTGTCGAATAAAAAATGCTATTTTTTCTATGTGCAACTTTTTACTTGTAGTCGTTTTGCAACGTTGTGGGTGGATAAACTGTATTTTTTTCGCCATATCGCTGGTATAGTTACCACTACCGCATATAAAACGAATATCTTCGCCCACGCATTCTACCTCACAGCCCAGTACGAAGTAGTTTTACAACTTTTCAATGAACAAAAAAAGTTTTTCTTTTGCCCAACAATAAATTTAATTACTAGGCTGATAAATCATGTTCAACGGCACCCAATAAGTAACCTTCTCGGCCTTTTGGCTAAGATCAAGTGTAGTATCTGTTCTATTCAGTTTAATCTTGAATGGGGGACGAAATCACAAGATTAAGCGAATTTTTTCCGGGGGCAGGGGATTGTCGGACTGGCTTGCCTTTCCACCCCTGCAATGATCTGTCAGGCCTTACACTACCCGCCAGATGAGGTCAACTTTTTTTCTGAAATAAATAATTGTGGTTGTTTGAGGCTGTCTTCCGTACATTTATTTTCCAACTCACGTGTTATATTGTGCGATCTGTTTAGAACCATGGACTCTTTTCGCAGCCTCTATCCAGGTACATTAGTTTTCTGGGTTGTGTACCTCTACTATCGCGTATCAGCGCTTTTGTACGCGTTGGTAAACCTTTTTCGCCAGTTGATGCTAACTATCTGCAGAAACCCTGTTTACGCGTCTAGTTTGGTTCACCAGACATTCAAAGGCGTTTTAGCATTTTTGTACGTTAAAACACATATTTTTCGCGATAATGTACTCACTACCGTTTAGACTTACGCTGTTTACCCACAGCGTATCACAGCAACCAGAGACGGCCTCCCAGGTACAACTTTTGGTAATTTTTTTTTTTTTTGCACTGCACAAAACGCGTTTGGCTGAAAACACGTATATGGCCATCCCTACGCGCTGCAATCCTGTAGCGTGATTTGTGGCGTTTTGGTTGTGGACATTCATTTTTTTGTAACCTCAACCAAAAAGCGCTTTAATCGCAACTACAAGTGATTTTAACACACTATATTTTAAATTGGACACTTACTTGGATTTTAGGAAGATTCTCACTTTTGTTTGGTGTTGGTCATGTCACGATACACACATCTTGCTCGGTGCTTGGACAATTGCTGATTTGTTGTTAGCAAAGTGGGTTGCAAGGTGTCATGTTGTGATAAACCGTAGCAAGAAACAGGGAGAAGAGTGTAACCACCAAATCGTATTAAAAAGTACTTGCGACTTTCATTTTTCTGTAAGACTAGCTTTATTTGTAGAAACTCCAACAACTGAAGCTCCTACTATAGATTCACCAAGTACAGAAGCACCAACCACTGAAGCGCCAACTATAGAAGCATCAACCTCTACCACTGAAGCGTGTACAACTGCAGCACCAACTCCTACAACTCCAACGATTGATGCGCCACTATAGCCAAGGCACCAACAATTGATGCTCCTAGCACCAACTACAGATGCACCAATAACTGCTCCTTCTACCACAAACGCATCAATAACTGAAGCACCAACAACTGATACTCCAACTACAGATGCTCCTACCAGAAGCGCCAATTACTTTGGCGCCTACAACTGAGGTTCCACAACAGAAGCGCCTACTGCAAGTGCTCCAACAACTGAAGCACAACTAAGGTACCTACAACCGATGCTCCTACAACTGAACTGCCAACAACTGACACACCAACTACAGATGTTCCAAGCACCGAATTACCAACAGCAGAAGCTCCAACTACAGGAGCTCCTATGACTGAGGTTGCTGCTACAGATGCACCTGATCACCGAAGTTCCAACCACAGAAGCTCCCACAACTGAAGCGCCAACAACTACTGAAACACCTACAACTGCAATCCCTACAACACTGAGGCGTCAACTACATTAGCGCCTACGACAGTAGTGCCTACCACAGAAGCTCCAACCACTGAGGTTCCAACTACTGAAGCTGCAACTACAGAGGCGCCTACACCTGAACCTCCAACTACGGAACCTCTAACAACTGAAGCACAACTACTGGCGCTCCAACTACAGAAGCACCTACAACGGTAGCGCTAACAACTGAACACCAATACATTTGAACAACTGACACTCCTACAACTGAAGCACCTGCTACTGAAGCGCCTACTACTGAAGCACCAGCTACAAAGCTCCTACAACTGATGGTCCAACAACAGTAGCTCCAAACATGAGGCGCCAACAACTGCATCACCAACAACTGCAACGCCTACTACAAACGCATTTACTACAGACACCAACTACAGATGCACCAACTACTGAATCGCCTACTACAGCAGCTCCAGGAACTGAAGCACCAACAACTAAAGCTCCTACAGCAGTAGCGCCTACTACGTAGGTTCCTACTACTGATGCTCCTACAACTGGTACTTTTTATTTTGATTTTTATGTGGACTAACTTACCTTACAGAGTCTCCTACAACTGAGGCACCAACAACAGATGCTCCTACAACTGATGGTCCAACAACAGTAGCTCCATGAGGCGCCAATGACTGCAACACCAACAACTGCAACGCCTACTACAAACGCATTTCTACAGACACCAACTACAGATGCACCAACTACTGAATCGCCTACTACAGCTCCAGCAACTGAAGCACCAACAACTAAAGCTCCTACAACAGTAGCGCCTACTACTGAAGCGCCTACTACATAGGTTCCTACTGCTGATACTCCTACAACTGGTACTTTTTATTTTGATTTTTATGTGGACTAACTTACCTTACAGAGTCTCCTACAACTGAGGCGCCAACAACAGATGCTCCTACCATAGAAACGGCAACTACTTTGGCGCTTACTGAAGTTTCCACAACAGAGGCGCCTACTACAAGCGCTCCAACAGCACCTACAACTGACGCTCCAACAACTACAGCACCAACTACAGACTCCAACAACAGTAGCTCCAACCACAAGGCGCCAACGACTGCAACACCAACTCCTACAACTCCAATGATTGATGCGCCACTGAAGCTCCTATAGCCAAGGCACCAACAACTGATGCTCCTACTACAGGGGCACCATCTGCTGGGGCTCCAACTACAGATGCTCCAAAAAACTGCTCCTACATCAATAACTGAAGCGCCAACAACTGATACTCCAACTACAGATGCTCCTACCAGAAGCGCCAACTACTTTGGCAGCTACAACTGAGGTTCCAACAACAGAGGCGCCTACTACAAGTGCTCCAACAACTGAAGCACCTACAACAGAGGCTCCAACAA
This sequence comes from Trichosphaerium sp. ATCC 40318, assembly GCA_038496445.1. Classification (NCBI taxonomy): domain Eukaryota; phylum Discosea; class Flabellinia; family Trichosidae; genus Trichosphaerium; species Trichosphaerium sp. ATCC 40318. The sequence goes on from JALMLS010000225.1 coordinate 72,401, forward strand.
CCATGGAGGCGCCAACCACTGCAACGCCTACTACAGTGGCACCTACTACAGACACACCAACGACAGAGGCTCCAACTACAGAACCTCATGCTGCTACAACTGAACTGCCAACAACTGACGCACCAACTACAGATGCTCCAACTACAGGAGCACCTACGACTGAGATTGCTGCTACAGATGCACGTGATCACCAAAGCTCCAACCACAGAAGCTCCCACAACTGAAGCGCCAACAACTACTGAAGCACCTACAACTGCAATCCCTCAACACTGAGGTGTCAACTACATTAGCGCCTACGACAGTAGTGCCTACCACAGAAGCTCCAACCACTGAGGTTCCAACTACTGAAGCTGCAACTACAGAGGCGCCTACACCTGAACCTCCAACTACGGAACCTCCAACACCTGAAGCACAACTACTGATGCTCCAACTACAGAAGCACCTACAACAGAAGCGCCAACAACTGAAAACCAAATATAGTGACTTGAACAACTGAAGCACCTGAAGCGCCAACTACAAAGCTCCTACAACTGAGGGTCCAACAACAGTAGCTCCAACCATGAGGCACCAATGACTGCAACGCCTACTATTGTGGCGCCTACTACAGACACACCAACGACAGAGCCTCCACCTATCGATGCAGCACCAACTACAGATACCCCTACAACTGGTACTTTTTATTTTGATTTTTATGTGGACTAACTTCCCTTACAGAGTCTCCTACAACTGAGGCACCAACAACAGGTGCTCCTACCATAGAAACGGCAACTACTTTGGCGCTTACTGAGGTTTCCACAACAGAGACGCCTACTACAAGCGCACCAACAGCACCTACAACTGACGCTCCAACAACTACAGCACCAACTACAGACTCCAACAACAGTAGCTCCAACAACGGAGGCGCCAACCACTGCAACGCCTACTATTGTGGCGCCTACTACAGACACACCAACAACAGAGCCTCCAACTACTGATGCAGCACCAACTACAGATACTCCTACACCTGAAGCGCCTACAATGGAAACACCAACGACAGAAGCACCAACAACTGACACACCAAGTACATAAGCACCTACAACTGTAGCACCAAAACCAGTACTTTGTATTTTACTTTCTAAAGCAACTAACTTTCTTTGTAGAGGCACCAACTACAGAGGTCCAACAACTGCTCCCGCAACAGAAGCCAACCACTGATGGACCAACAGCCAAAGCACCAACTACTGAAGCCCCTACTACAGAGTCGCCAACAAGTGAACCTCCAACTACAGCGGCTCCTACAACTGATGCACCAACTGAAGCTCCAACCACTGCACCTTCAACTATAGCTCCAACTACTGAAGCTCCTACTACAAAGGCGCCTACAACTGAAGTTCCAACAACTGAAACTCCTACTACTGGAGCACCAACTACAGAGGCGCCAACCACTGAAGTACCAACTACAGCTTCTCCAACCACTGAAGCTCCTACAACTGATGCACCAACTGAAGCTCCAACCACTGCACCTTCAACTATAGCTCCAACTACTGAAGCTCCTACTACAAAGGCGCCTACAACTGAAGCACCAACTACATAGACTCCAACCGCTGGTGCCCCTACAACTGAAGTGCCTACTACAGCAACAGCAGCCAACTACAATGCCACCAGTGACGCTTCCGCCAACTGGTACCTCCAACAACTGACACGCCAACTACTGAAGCTCCAACAACAGAGGCACCTACAACAGAAGCACCAACAACTGAAGCGCCAACCACTGAAGCATCAACTACTGTTGTTCCTATAACTGCTGCTACAACCAATACTCCAACAACTGTAGCACCAACAACCGATGCACCTACAACTGAACCAACAACAGGCACTCCAACAACGTAAGCTCCAACCACAGAAGCTCCTTCGACAGATGCCCAACTACTGAATCTCCAACATCTGGTATGCCAACAACCAAAGCACCAACAACTGAAGCGCCAACTGCAGCGCCTACAAACATAGTCTACAGAAGCGCCAACTGAAGTTCCAACAACTGAAACTCCTACTACTACTCTGAAGCTCCTACCACTGAAGTGCCTACATCTGCACCTAATACTGAATCCCCACTGGTATACCAACTACAGAGGCTTCAACCACCGAGGCCTCAACTGGTGCACCAACAACTAAAGCGCCAACAACACAGGCGCGTAGTGGTGACAACTGAAGCTCCAACTCCTACCACCAATCCACCCACAACCGATTATTCAACAACTGATGCCCAACAACTGGTACCAACACTGCGAGCGCTAAAAAACTAAATAGATTTAACCACGTTTAGATTGTGATGAGCCAAATGGCGATGGTACTTTTACTGCCTCTTCAGGATATTAGCATAACCATAAATTAAAGGCAAGGTTATCCACTACACTTTCTTTATTGTAATGCTTTATTTAGGATAATTTGTTAAATAATAAACTTTCTTGTTTAAGAACACTGTGCATCTGTTTCTTGTCATTGGCGCATATAGCCATGACATTCTTTACAAACTACTGCCAATGACAACAGATCCTTTAATAACACTAACACCTACAACAATAGCTCAAACGACAACATATCCTCCAACAACACTACCACCAGCTACTTTGTCTTCTACAATGATAAATCCTTAAATAGCGCTACCTTCAAAAGCGCCAGTACCAACAACAACAAACTCACCTAGTGTACACAAACAAAAAACAGTCGGACACTAACTCAACTTTATTTAGGTTTTCTGAATTACAAAAAACGCGCAAAATCTTTTGCCAAAAACTTTGCTCTTCCAGGTCGTGGCTTGTATGTTTTCGTCATTTCTCTCTTCCACAGGGACTTTAGTGCAATTTTGCGTCTAAGCGACTTCTTTTTGCGGTCATACATTCCTTGTAACTGACGCTTCTTGCATAGGCTCTCCTCTTCATTTTCTGGATCCACTTTATGCGATTCAAATGCTAGACGCTCATCTGCGCTCTTTACTAACACTTCAGCTTTCAGGGATGGATGTTGTGTGAGCAACTGCTTGTAGTATGCGTTCACAACCTTGCGAATTTCATTTTGTTGGTAAGAACTCCATTTGTTAAATTCTTCAATTTTTTTGTTGTTTGTTGTGTTGCGCACCAAAGTAGGGTTGTTGTTGTAAAACTGTTCAACAGCACGTTCTTTCTCCTTTCTTAGTCTTTGATATTTTTCACAGAAATCAAAACGGTCATGTTCTACAGACGGAGGAACAGTGCGATCATTGGGCGTTGGTGTTTCTGTAGGCGCAAAAATATCACCAATACAACTGAGCCATGTCTGCTGAACATCCTCGCCTGTTATGGCGCTAGTGTGATTGTAGACAATTTTAGTGACAAAATTGACATAACTACATAGGTGTGAGCACTTGTGGCAGTGAATACGTGGAGAAAAAGCAAAGGTAAACCAAAAACAAAAAAAAAAATGGTACTTACGCTAATACAACTGGAGAATCCTTTTTCCAACCACCAAGCTCTGCTAATTGTGTGTAGTCGATGTTGGAACCCCCTTTACTCAGTACAGTGATTACATACTGAGTTGCCATACCTCTGCAGCTAGAGTGGGCGGTGATTTGGCCTTTCTTGTATCCAGCAGCCTGACCACGCTTGGACATCATGTTTCCGAGTCCTTGTGCCGTGATTGGCTTGGTAGGAAAGTACAAGTTGTTTGTAGCCGCACACCACAATGGCAACTTCTTGTGTGTCTCTTTCACCTAGTAGAAGCAGTTCAGTACAGGATGAAAGAAACGTGTAACCCCACAAAAAAAGAAGTAAAAAAAGAAGGTACCTTGAATGTGTGCGTTTTTGGATCATACATCTCCAAAGCTTCTCTGTCATGTAGGTACAGCGCCAAAGCTGCCAGTGGGTTGATATCAGCAAACTCCTCGCTTTCAGTGCTATCCACAAGCCAAGTTTTGTGACACTGCTCAAAGATCTTATCTTTTTCAATGTAGACTGCCAATTTCGCGTTACCAGCCACGTGAATTATTGAGAGATCTTCCAAGCGTATTTTGTGGTGTGAATCGGCACGTTTACCCAAAAACATGTTTAGGATAAGGTATGCACGATCACGGATATTAATCGGAGTTGTTGGGGGTATATGTGCCAATATTTTGCGCAAAACAGGTATAACAATTGGCACCTTTTCTAAGAAATCTTTTTGTGTTTCTGGGTTCTTTTTTTCGCATTGCGCTAGTACTACGTTTGCTACACAAAAATTAGACTCAATGTATCAAAGTACAAAAGAAAAATCCAAAACCACGTGATTATGGCGTACTTTCTGCATGAAATGCTTCATCAAGAGGTGGCTGTCCTTGAAGGCGTGACTCTCGCAGTAAAGATCTCAAGTAAGTTTTTCTACTGTTGTTGCGATAACCCATCTTTGTTAGCGCAACAATCCATTCCTTCACAAAATCCACCTGAAGAGGGAATATGGAAGTCTCTTCTGGGTGATAAAACCTACAAAAAGTGAGTCAATTCTAAGAACAGTACTTGGTTACTCTAGCTAACATATGCTCTAATAATGCGTACTTTAGGAACAACGTGTAATTGGCAGATGCCCGTGCTGCTAAAACAATGCTGCCATTCTCAAAAGGTTTGCGCTCTAGATCCTGTACTGTGCTGACAATCTCCTCTATAGGAACAGTTTTGGCCATTTCTTGAAAAGCGGCTTCCAAACCTTTGCCACTAAAACGCCGCTTATATCCTTTCCTTGGTTTAAGACCATCCAGGTCAGTCTTTCTTTTACTCATCTGGTTGAAAGCTAACCAAGCGCTATATAACTTCTGTTGACTGTGTTGACTGCCGTTGAGTCAAGGGCAGTAAGAAAGTGTTGTCCTTTTGGTGTTTTCTGTTCTATTCAGTTTAATCTCTGAATGGGGGACGAATGTCCCCCACAAGATTAAGCGAATTTTTTCCGGGGGCAGGGGATTGTCGGACTGGCTTGCCTTTCCACCCCTGCAATGATCTGTCAGGCCTTACACTACCCGCCAGATGAGGTCAACCCCTTCTCTAAACATCAAAGAAAAACAATAACCACCTTCAGACTGGGAAAGCACTCTCTATCTTAGGGTATAAATTTACCAAAAAATTTTTACAAGTCAAAAATTTCCGTGATACTACACCTGATCTTAGCCAAAACAAAAATCACACTTTTTCTTGTTTTCCGTTTCCAATCGCGTCATTTCAAAGCCACAGCTTAATGCTGAGAATAGAACCGTCGTACTTAAAACATCAGTTTTATTCGTTTGCTGTCTATGACCTTAAGTGATATCAAAATTTGCAATGTCAGTTTCAGTAGGCAAATGGCAAGATGATCGCAGTATTTACCCACTTACACGGTACGATCAAACATTATTCTTCCATGAGCTAAAAGCAAATTAAAATGAATCGATGGCCTGCAAAGCTATCTCATTACTACTGAATGGTGGTATGAATGCCTCAAACACTGTTTGCGTATGTTTGCTTCAAAAAAATTAACTCACGTGTATAACGTACTAGCGCTACACTTGCGCCTACCCCACGCTAACAGAAGCGCTCTCGCAGCATTCAAACAGAAAAGCAGTGATAATAACATGAAAACCTCCCCAAAACACTATCAACGCTGCTGTAGGCTTTGCAAACGCAGCCAGGTGTCAATTTATATGTAAATAAAAATGTTTAGTCTCGTTTTGTTAAATCACGTGTTTGAAACGGTTGGGTTCCCCAGGCAGTCATGAGGGTAGACTGCCCTTAAAAATATGAGATTTGTAAGACCTGTCAGAAGTGTCAAATCCGTCAATCTGTCATTGGTCAGATTGGGCAGAAACTGGTTTTTTTTTGTTAAAAGTCAGCCTGGCTTAAAACTTCAAACGACAATAAGTTAAACTGCAAAACTGTAAATGTATAACCTTTGTGTAACATGCGTAAGCATGTAGAACTTTAACAAAGCATGTGGTGCCATGGTAAAACGCGATTACGGATTTTGTTGCTGAGTGTCTTAGCCGTCGGTTTATGGCTACAGATTTTTGTGGATTTAAATATAGCTTCCATATCAGCGTTTTCATGGAACAGTTGCTCTCACGCATTCCATTCTTTAGACCAATAAATGAGCATCATCTTCTGAAACCTTTCGTAGTTATAATCGTGTACAATAAAACATTCAATTTCGTTGATTGATCTTTACCAACTTGCGTGAGGGTTTTGGGTCTTAGAAGGCCAGAGTGTTACAAGTACTGGCATAGGAGATGATGTGTACATATCCTAACAGTTAAAAGGGTTCATGGCAATAAATTAGGTGTTTGAAGCGTAGTGATTGTGTTGTGTGAATACGAAGGGAAACGGAAAACAAGAAAAAGTGTGATTTTTGTTTTGGCTAAGATCAGGTGTAGTATCACGGAAATTTTTGACTTGTAAAAATTTTTTGGTAAATTTATACCCTAAGACAGAGAGTGCTTTCCCAGTCTGAATGTGGTTATTGTTTTTCTTTGATGTTTAGAGAAGGGGTTGACCTCATCTGGCGGGTAGTGTAAGGCCTGACAGATCATTGCAGGGGTGGAAAGGCAAGCCAGTCCGACAATCCCCTGCCCCCGGAAAAAATTCGCTTAATCTTGTGGGGGACATTCGTCCCCCATTCAGAGATTAAACTGAATAGAACAGATACTACACTTGATCTTAGCCAAAAGGCCGAGAAGGTTACTTATTGGGTGCCGTTGAACATGATTTATCAGCCTAGTAATTAAATTTATTGTGGTTTTTTTTCTTTGCTTACAACGTCGCTATAAAAATGTACCACAGCGATTGTACGCGCTATTATGGGTTCAAACTGCGTTTATGTTGAGAACAATTGGATAATGACTATCTTTCTTAAAACGCACATTGAATCGCTTGTACGCCTCAAAGTCACGATAAAAGACATAGAAACAAGTTCGACGAAGTATCTGCTGTACGGCGCTAAAAATTTTCTGGTAGCGATCTTGTATCTCCTAAACGCGCTTTTTCAGTGTTACCAAGGTACTACGCACTCGAAAAAAAAAAGCATTGAGAATGCTCCAAATTTCAAAGTCAAAAATAGCGAAAATCAGAAGAACCTTTATTTTTATCCAGTAAACAATTCAGCCCTGCAATAGCCCAAGTGTTATCCAGTGGAGTATGTCGTTGCGGCGATAACGTGTACCAAACGTAAAAAACATTCGTCCGCTGAAGTACAGCTCCAATAAACAGTACCTGCACCGCCTTCGTAGCTAATAACCTCGCCTGTATGTTACTCGCGCTCACAGTGATACACTCACGAAAATAAGGTTCGCAATAGCCCTGTTTGCTTGTTGTGTTGTGGGTGGACTTCAACAACTAATAATCAAGCGAGATGGGTTTATTTATTCAACGTTTTCTTTAGTTCTTCTAGCGTACACGCGTTTTGTATTAGTGCAGTCTGAAGCAAATCGGCAGTAGTTGATCTTGTATCAAAACATTTTGCAACAAAGTCAATCACCTCCTCAGAACAAGAGTACAACTGCGAAAGCGCTTTGGTTCGATCAAATACACGCCCAACAGCCATCTCTACAGCTACGAATCCAATTATCACATTTGTAGTTGAAGTTAATACCAATGAAATGCTCTGTGGTTTGTGCGTCAATTGAACGCGCCCATCTTTATGCACAATAACGTCATCTGATTGAACGTTTTTGTGCAATCTGTATTTGTGTAGATACAAGTTGAGATAGTATTGACTTTAGGATAGCAGCCACGGTGGGAAGATTCATATCAGTGCGTGCAAGTAGTTTGAGGGTTGTAGAGCGAAATAGTTTGGTTGACCGCTTTTTGAAATATAGTCGTATACGCTTTACTTCTTTGAGGGAGAACGTGCTTGAGGATTGAGCGATCATGTGATGTTGTGCGAGTTGTGTACTTAAAAAAAAAGGCATGAACGTTGAGTGATCATGATTGAGTTGCAAAAGGTTTCAAACCTATTTGATTGATCACTCGTACTTAGTAATAACGCTTTTGGTGTATTAACTTGACAGTTGAGTGCAGTTCAATCATTGTGATTTCGACAAATCCTGCCTACATTTCTCGTGTCAGTCACGTAATTTATTTATCATCATTGAAATTGTCGCCATGTCTTTCATTGGGGTATTAGCTGTTTTAAGACATTATTTAACGTATTGTAGACTATTGGAGAGGGTTTATCTCGTTCTACAGACGATAGCCCAATAGATATTGAGGAAAACCTTACAGGTTGGCGAAATAAAGCAAATAACGCAGTGCTGACTATTTAGAATGGCTATTGGCAAGGAGAAAGATACCCAAAACGTGGAGTAAGCAATTACGTGAGCTACAAAGTAAACAAGTACGCTTTACAACCCAATTAGTTGTTTTGTCGATTTAATCCATCAATAAAAAGCAAAGCGTGGTTACATTTGAACCATACGCTACAATACGTTGTTGCGATGGCTATCGGATGTTTTTGCTAATTTATGCCAGGACGCACTTATACGCGACCAGATGCCTTCCAATACTTACCTGCAAGATTTAGTAAAGCAACAACGTAAGCTAAGGGCGAGATAAGGGGTTAAAAAATGACACATTGTAGACAACATTTTGACATATTTTGATATTTTGGATATTATTTCGAACATTATTGACAGTGGTGAAGACTCGTCGAAAAACTTACTTGGCTATTACAACTCCAAAATTCTTTGTGTACGTTTACAGTACATTCAGTCACGGTTGACTCCTAGCAAGCAAACCATGTTATTTAAACTCCTTGAACATTTCAAATATGTATTCACTTCTAGTAGAAATGGCAAGGTATCCAAACGGCATATGAAAGAAACAACTTGCATTTGGCTCACTTGGCCAAGTTGCTACATGATACGATAGATAATAAGTTGTACGGTTTTTTTAATAATCACTTGATCTTACTCTTCTAGACCTTCGTTGCTAGAAGAAAAGAATAAATTAAAAAGACAATTAGCTTATATACATAAGAGAAAAACATCAGCACTGGATACAAAACGTCGCATTGAGGATATTCTAAAGTCAAGATTTACAGAATACGGGATTGTTGTATGTAACACATTTTATTTGTGCTAAAGCTTGTTAGGGTGCGAATGTTCGGCAAGAGTTATTGGGTAAAGTATTAAAAGAGCTTCCCGACTTATGTGATGAGATTATGCAGCAATTACAACAAAGCCACATTGGCGAAGCCGTAGATCATTACTCACGATTTGTTGATCACATGGCGTTGAAACATGTAACTGCCCTTGGCACAAAATCTAACGGTGTAAATGTTAGCGGTATGTTATACGCATAAACAGAGGCTCACTAGGAGTAGAGATCATGAGTACTTTATGCAAAGTAAGAAAAGAAGGAAATTTTATAACTAGCAAAACTAATTTCTCGGATTCAAACTTCGGTATAGAGATAGTTGGTGGGGGAGAAGTTAACACAAAACCATCTAGCGATGGCATTGATTGGGGTGAGTAGTCATATGTTTTTGCAGTTAACGTGTACAAGGCGATTTTGACATTACTGGTGACACCATTGTTGTATCATCGAGTAGAGTGATTCACACCTACACTTCCGAGGAAATTAAACAGTTAAAAAATAGCGCTTTATGTAACAGAAAAACGAGAGGAGAAATATTAGCTAATTTAAACGAACTGCTTGGATTTTTGAAACAACGTGCTGCAGATAAATCAGTCGAAGAGAATCTGTCCATTCAACAGCTTCAAAATGCGCCCTGGGAGGTTCACAAGCACGATGCAATGAGTAACATACAACGATTAATTAAAGAATTAAACCACACTGTGAACAAGATAAACAGCACTGAGGCACAACTTTTATTCAATTTAGCAACTTCGGAAAGGTACGCATCTAGATCGCCATACACTTATTCTGTAGTATCTTAGATAGAATATGTAGTGATGTAGAAATACATCGCACTCGCATACGCCGTTTAGAAAAACTACATGATGAGGAGAGTTTAGTAGCCAGTAAGGTTTCCAAAATGATAGAAATCACACTACAGGAACTACAAGACCACTGGCGAGCGCGTGTGAGCGTTTTAAAGACAAAAACAGGTGTGAATTCGAACAAACTGTAAACTGATACAGTTGTAGAACGTATGTTGGCTGTACAACATAGTAGAAACGTGACAGTGCACAATATAGCAGAAAAACTGCTAACCAAGTGAGTTTGGTTCAAATTCTGTACTTACTTTTTGTGGTTAACTTAAATACATAACGGATAAAATTAAACCGGAAATGTCTGAAGACGAAAGTTCGTTTGTGCAATTGGCACAGCTTCAATACTACCAAATTTTACACTGGGCGTTTGGCCCAAATCAGTCCCTCCTTCATGTAGCCCTTTTCTTGTTAATCCTTTTTCTGGCTGTGAGGAATGCCATGCATGGTGCTGCTACCCTAAAAGGTAAATGTGTAACACCTAATCCTCGAAGTGCTAGTGTACGCTTTTTAAACTTGTACTAGTACCTCACAACATTTAGGACGACATAAGCTTTCTTTTTAGCGCGTCCAAAGATTTCATAGACTGGACTTTATTAAGGCTCGGCTATGCCCAATCGCGTTGTAAAGCTCCACAAAGGCCAAAAACTGACTTTAGCGGCTTGGTATGCAAAAACTGCGAAAACAGCAAAAACATACTTACACAATGTTAGTTCAACTGTGGTTCCGCCACTCAGGACTTGTCACACCTACAAAGTGAAAATAATCAATTAACGGTAAGTTACTGTTACAAAAATCAAAACTAAATGTCAAACAGAGCGATTTGTACACATGCCAAGCGGACAAGAAAGATTTAAAACAAAAAGCAAATCAAATTCAAGCTCCTGGCGAACACGAGGCTAAAAATGCAAATAAGATGATTCCTCTATGGTTTCATCATTTTCATGTGAGTGTGACGATTACGTTTTAAGCTTACAATCGTAGACCTTCGAAGCCAAAATTCGCCTGATGAGGGAAAAAATTGCAGCAGAAGTCAGGCTTCAAGCGTACGACCTGTGAACTACTAATTACTAACATTTTAACTAGTGAAGTACTCTTCGCGTTTAGAAAAGGGCTATTCTATGGCATTGCTGGAACCGCAGGCAGCTTATGGTTTGCATCCTTTTCAAAGGCACCATAAGTGAACTATACGTTAAAAAATGTAAATCAGAATAAAATGAGTGATTCCTGGCCGTTCGTTAAAGTTTTAAAACGACTGGAATCGACCAGTATTATTGTTGAAAAGCCACAACACGATGACCATGCGAGCTACAACCATATTGATCCTTACAGTTCTTATCGAACTTATAACGTGTAAAACATGCGTTATAACGCGTTATGGCGCCAAAGGAGATAGTACGTTAATGATTGTTAACATTACTTGATTACCAGCTTCCAGACTCGACAAATAATGCCGAGGCGATACAAGCGGGTTAGGGAACTAATTCAGTATTGTACTTACATAAAACGTCAGCGATACGTAATTGTACTTCATCAAGCACCCGGTACAGCTCGTCCTTACTTTTACTAACTAAAGTTTTTCACATGCTAACATTCAAAAGAAATGTTGTGCTTGTGCCAGAAGAAGGCACATTCCAAACTGGGCCGCTAAGGCTGCAGACCGGCGTAGAATTGCGTGTTCTTGGTTCGCTAGCGGCTGTACCAAATAGAGCGTAAGTTATAACTGCGGTTGTGAAGTAAACACTAAACCTTTTTTCTAGGTTGTTTAATGGTAGTAAGAGCGTTATTTATGGAGGTGGAATAAAAAATATCGCTATAATAGGAAGTGGTGTTATTGACGGAAATGGTGTGTAGAACCTCGGTTGGTTTTAAATCGTTAAATCACCTAGGTGCTCTATGGTGGCCATACGCATACAAAGAGCCACGTCCTCATTTACTATTCTTTGAAGATTGTAATGTTTTAGAAATGCGCGATGTCACATTACGAAACTCTCCAATGTTTCATTTCTTGACTGCAGGTGGATCTAATGTAACTGTAACAAACGTTAAAATACGAGCTCCATTTGATTCTCCTAACACAGATGGCATAGACATCGGTGAGATAAAGGATACTAATGACTCTTGGCTAACACTACACTTAGGATCTTCGTATACCTACGTTTCTGATTGTGATGTGCGAAATGGAGATGATTCTATTTGTATGAAAGAAGGAGCCAATCATGTGCTTGTAGAAAATTGTTATTTGGAAGGTTTGCCTCCAGGGTATTAAACCACTATTTGAATCCTGACTATATGAAGGACTTGGACCTAACATAGGTACTGGGAGCCTTACAAGCGAGAACATAACATTCAGGAATATTGTCACTAAAACAGGTGAAATGACGTTTGGGTTTTTTTATTGTAACACAAGTTCTTACTTTGGTTTCAGCTTGGGGTATACGTATAAAATTCAAGCCTGGACAAAGTGGATATCTTCGTGATGTATTGTACAAGAATATCACAATCATTAGTTCATCAAAGGGTCTTGATATCAATCTTTATGGTCAGTCATTTGACAAGAATAATGTTCCTTTTGATGACTACGCTCACATGGAAATAAGCAATCTTCGCTTTGAAGATGTTACAGGTACTGTTTCTTTAATTATTTTGCTCACTTAAGAATGTAGGTAATGCCTCCAGTGAGGCAGGAACATTTTCATGCTCAGCGGATTATCCTTGCAAAAGCACGTGCAATTTTTTTAACATCAAAAGTTCATTTCGCATTTTCCAAACAGCACTTCTTATTGTTGTTTTAACTTCGTACCAACGCGACATATGATATAGATATCACTATGAAGAATGTTCACATCAATAGTAAAGTACCGTTCACTTGTAAGGACATTTATGGAACAGCTGATGATGTATCTCCAAAATCTTGTTTCAAACCCAACTGAAATCGTCACAATAAATGATGGTCTGCCAGTAACGATTATCATTCTTGCATCCAAGGTTGTAGAAAATTTTATTTGTTTACAGTTTTTGCTGAAATCAAAGCAAAATACGAAGTTCTTCTTTGAGAAATTTTTACCGTTTTTTTAATGTGCAGGGACTGCGCTATTTACTTTTCGTGGTTTTCTGCGAGGAGTGAATAATAGCATTTCTAGGTTCATAAAAGGCTTCTCTACAAGCAAAAATGCTGCTGCTGCGCCAATGTATGATACAAATACAGAGCATGTGACAAGAACCATAAGGCTCAAATCAGAGTAAGCGACAATGTCGCGACGGCTGGAGTTAACAATAATCAACCTAAGGAAAATTAATTACATCCGCATCAACAATTAATTGTGAACTCAGGATCTTTTCTTTGTCTTTTTTTTGTAAGTTTGAAAATGTTGCATTTTAGTTAAACGTTTGATATTGTACCAGATTGGGTGGAATAGGTAAGCGGCTAGAGTTAATCTACTCAATGGTAGCCAAATATCTAGTGCCAAAATGTGGTTGGCGAATCCGCCGTGTCCTGTTGAGGAAGGTAAGTACAAATAGTAAAGTATAAACAAAAGGAGTCTTCTATGCTAGCGTACCAAACAAGAAAGTAACAGTAATAATACCGATGCCAATAGCCCATAATGGGCGATCAAAAGCGTTCCATAGACACCTGAACCATGAAGGCCACAAAGCTAAGGAAGGAAAAAACATTAGAAAATATTCGAATCGAAGAAAAACAAGAAACAAAAAATCACTACGTACTGTTTGCGCTTGTGTAAAGAGGTTGATTTGCAAAAAGCAATGTAATAAGAATGAAAGCAGCAATAAACCAACCAACAAGTACAAGCCAGTATCTAAAGAACAACAAAAAAGATAAGAATCCAAAAAAGTACACGAAAAAAATGAAGTTTGTTTTGCAAAAAAAAACCTGAGCTTACGGAAGATTTTTCTTGGCTTTTACTCGCTTGTGATACCAAATAGCAAAGAAAATACCAATCTACAAGATGAGTGAGTACTCTGTACGGTGTTTAGGCCTCGTTAACGTACGATGTAAACACAGACTCTGTACCAAGGTTGGATGTAGTAAATCCATCCAATAATATCGTTCGTGCTGTGTTTAACTACAATATTTGTTGTAATCAACTCAGCAACATTCAATCCATAGTAACCAGACATAATACCTCTAAAGGAAATTTTTTAGTTAGTAAAGAAGCACGTGGGTTCTTTGTTTTCTAAGCAATGTTTACCTTGCTAAGATTGATCCGCTAAGGCCTAGGTAGAGTATGCTGCTACCGACAATAGGCCATTTGTAAAAGATGTATACGACAGGTAACAAGAAAGCGAAAAATTGGAAGTCGTTTGCGAGATACCAAGTCCAACTCATACATGCACCAATTTCTGTCTTTTTGAGGAAAAAAAAGTTAGACAATAGTACAGGAGACACCGTGTCTTTTTTTTTGTTTCGTACCTGACTCCATGGCGCAAGGTTGTTAACGTATAATAGATTAGTGTACCAATACTTGTGGCAAGAATCAAGTCTTGGAAAAGTGTTTGAAAACTTGGCCCTATTTTTAGAAAAAAGCGTTAGTTCACACTCTATTTAGTGTAATGATGTAAATTTACATACCACAATGGTCCATTACCAAGATATGGTGTCATGAACATGAACATGAATAAGAAAAATACGTAGATAGGTGTCAAACGAAGGTAACTACAAGCGGATAAATAATTGTCCGCTTTACGGGTTTTTTAATGTACCGATGGATATATGCCATAACCCAACGGAAAGGTGACATCTTAGATCCGCTCTCAAGCTTTTTGAGGAACATAAGTGCCATGAGGAAACCTATTTCTCATCAGATTTTTCGCCTATTACCAAAAAAATAGGAAAAACTTACCACTGAGGAAAAAAAAGGTGTCTACACTGTATGGTGCGTTCCATATGAGTTGGAACGACCACCTAGGTTTAGCTACCTTGTAAACATAGTCGAAATTCGTAAATCCACCGCCTAGTTGTTCCCAGACTAAGAGAAAAAAATTAGTCAAAAAAACTTTAAAAAGAAAAGTAGAAAAAACAAATCAGCGTACTGATTGCTGAGTGACCGGTAATAACCCAGAACATACTGATGACTCTAAAACCAAAACTGTTAGTTGGATTTTGATGGATACAACTGATATTTGTTTTTGTGAACTCCACGTGCCTCAAACCGTTTAGAATTGGCATATTTCCTTTTGGTTTCGACATAAGTCTCTCAAAATTATGCATTACAGAGAACGCCATTAGTAGTTTTACCAAAAATGTTTGTGGCTTTTCTGGTCTCTTTGCGTTGTCTTTTTCGCCATACTTATTGATAAGATCTTCTTGACTGCTGTGAAAGTTATCGTTGTGAACTTTGTCAGAATAGATGTCTAAAAACAGTCAGTTAAAAAAAATCACAAAAGATCATTGGCCTTTTCACCAATTTCACCGTTTAAACACAAAACGTACTTATTATTGCGCTGGCCATTGCCTTTTCATATCTTTCTTGTGCTACCTACAAAGAATTAGAAAAACAATCACACGTGAAGATTTTATGAAAACCAAAAAAATGTTTCATTTCTTTTGTTTTTCAATTTACCCGTATTCTCCAGCGAAGAATATAATCATAGGCAGTGCTTAGAATGACTAATAAAGCGAGGAGAGAAATAATTGTAACGTAGATAATTGCAGCTACAAGTGACGGTAAGTGGAAATAGATAAAAAATACCACGTGAGAATAACAAAAAAATAAGAACAAATCCAAATACGTACGAGCATTAAATTTATATTTTTGTTCTCTGCAAAAGGTCCCTTGAGATTTAAGATCAGAGCCCAACAATGAACCAAGTTCTACAATAAACCTTAGGGAATATCCTACCATTGGCATACTGCTCTACACAACGGAGCAAACGACAAAAACGAAAAAAAAGAAAAAAAAAAGAAAAAAAAACTGACCTTCAATAGTAGGAGCGTATCTACGAAGAAGAGGGTTTGTGCTCCTGTTCAGCTCTTTACCAACCTCTATAAGCTCAGCAGGCGCTGCAAGGATGACAGTTTCGATATCTGCAGCACTACATGCTGAAGGCGCGCATATACCCAGATTTATGCTATTGAAAAGTTATTAACCGAATACAATGCAGAAATGGCTCAAAAAGGCAAGAAAGCAAGGGAAGGAACGTACGTTACGCCGAGTTGTTCGTAGGTAAATGTTGTCAAACAGTGGTGCGTGTTGGTCAAAAGGTTGCATTCGTCCCAGTTGCCTACATCATTAATTCCTTTACCGCTGTAGCGTATTAGGGTGAATTTTTGCACTTCAGTTAGAGCTTCCTACAAAAAAAATAATTAGGAAGTTACAGTATTGTAATAAAGTAACGTCATTATGCTGGGGTTGCGTAGTAATACTTCATGCAGGCACTTTCCACAAAAAATACAAGACGTTAAATTTCCGAAGAATTGTCACGTACCCATTCGCGCAAGCATTCATTACTAGGAGGTTTAGAAGGAGCAGTGGAAGGTGCACTAGGAGGGGCATCGGCACGCTCTCTTATTGGACGTTTCGCACCAACGGTAATAATCAACAAAAGCAGTACGAATAGACCAAACCGCATGTTGAAAAGGGTAAAAACCTGAAGTATCCATGAGTACTTGGGAAAACGAAGTAAACCAATCGCTGAAAAGCCTGTTCAGAACTTACGTACAGGTGTGACGCTGAGAGGTCTTTAAAAACGTTGTACAAAGAAAAAAGAAAATAGGCTTAATTTGTTAAGTTGTTCGGTTCACTGTGAACAATGAGAGGGCGAGGTAGAGGCCGCCGCGGCCATGGTGCCCCTGATTTAGAGTCTGCAAAAAAATCCGCTTCATTTTCTGATCTAAAGGAACGTTGCCGCTCAAAAATACAACTACATTGACATATATGTAGGTGACACTCTCACTGTTACCATACTTATGGCCAAAAGGCAAATGGGTAAGTAAAAAACACTCTGTCTTTCTGGTTATGCTAAAAAAGCGTAGAAGATGCGATTACGTGTAATTGTAGCTGTCATTTGCATTATCTGCACAAAAGTTTTCTCAGGTACGGTACAATAGATTTTTACGTAGCTATATGCTATCTACTTCGCTGAAGAGCAACATTTAGCTCCGCTAATAACACCGAAAAACTGTTGGTGACGAATTACAACTCACCATAATCTAGTACTCGTACCAATCATGTACAAACACGCAATAGATGATTTGTCCAAACGTACTGTCCAAAAAGAAAACTCAAAAGAAATGTAAAAAAGCAATAATTTCTCATGTCCGTTTTTAGCGGTTCCAGTTTTCCCACTTATGCCTGTATTGCTATATGCAGCTTTAAGATTACTAAGCAAATCCGGCAACGACGTTCGAGACAGTATATTCGTGAAGGTGCGGATAAATGACCTCCGCAAAGGTTTTTTTGTTGACTAACAAAATACACGTGTATTAACCACTGAAACTCATAATATCTTCTTAAAGGTCACTCAAGAAGCTCAGAGGTTGGTGTCTCTAGATTTATTCAGTCATCTTCATGCTTTGTCAATGCGTTTTCATACCAACAGGTTAGGGTTTTAACAGTTAAAGACTTAGAAAAGTTTTACAAAAAAACATTTATTTTTTGACACTCTGAATAGGAAGACTGGTGGAGTTCTTCGCGCTATCCAGCGTGGTACTGTGAGGTACTATAAAAAATAAAAAGAATACTCTAGGTCTTATTTACTACTAGCGTAAACTTCATGATTAGATTTTTATGCTTTAACATTGCTCCAACATTCTTGGAATTGTTATTTGTAACATTGATCCTTTTGGTCAATTACAAGCCATGGTACTAAGTAATTACGTCATACAAAATTCTTACAGTAATCTAGGTATGCTCTTGTCACATTGGTCACTATAGTGTACGCTGTCTGATGGAAGTGAAGTTTACTCACCTTAATTTCTAGCGGCTATGTGGTTTTCTCATTGCTAGTTACCGAATGGCGAACAAAGTACAGACGTGTTATGAACACTGAAGATAATAAGGCCAATAATACTGCTGTTGATTCTTTGTTGAACTTCGAAACTGTCAAGGTGTACCTTTGTTTTAATATCTAGAGCTAATAATTTTTAGTATTTTAACAACGAACGTCATGAATACCGCCGTTACAATACATCTCTAAAAGGGTAAGAGAATGTTACATATGAATACTCATATAGCTTAGATATGTCGCTGCGGCACTCAAAGCTCAGTGGTCACTAGCATTTTTAAACATTGGTCAAACTACAATTATTAGTATTGGAAGTACGTAACCAGAATCAAGATAACACACGTGTTTTATGAATAGCGTAATTCTAATACCTCCCACAGCATTAATTGTTATGCTTTTGGCTGCGAGGGAAGCTTCCAATGATCCAAGGAGCATGACAGTTGGTACGGTTCAAGATACAGTTTATCATGCTAATTTTTCAAAAGGTGATTTTGTCCTCGTTAACGCTTATCTCCTTCAACTTTATACACCACTATCGTTCCTTGGTAGTTCTTATCGTATGATTAAGACAAGCTTGGTTGATTTGGAGAACATGTTCGATTTGTTGGTACGCTAAACACAATTGTTCAACTTTTTCTCAATTTAACTATTTTCACGTTATTTTCACGTGGTTTAACTGGACCTTTTAGAATCAACCTGTTGAAATCGAAGATGAGCATGATGCTACTATATTAAAATGCACAGAGGGTGAACTAGAGTTTGATGATGTTGTATTTTCGTATGACGCTGAGCATGGAATTGCTCTAAAGAATATTGACTTTAAAGTACCTGCTGGTAAGATGGTTGCCATTGTAGGACATACAGGTGCGTATTAATGATTCAAAAAGAATCACATTTGGCCACGGAAATCGTTTACTAAAGTTTGTTGTAGGTGCTGGAAAGAGTACAATTTCTAGACTCATTTTCCGTTTCTACAATATTGAATCTGGTGCTGTTGTAATAGATGGACAGGATATTTCAAGGGTTACTCAGACCAGTCTTCGCAGCGCTCTTGGTACAGTCTAGAACTAGTAATACGAGAATTTTTTACTAAGTTCTTTTGATTAGGCATTGTTCCACAAGATAGTATTCTCTTCAACGAGAGCATTTTCTACAACATACAATATGGTGATGTTGAAGCTACACTTGAAGAGGTAAAGCAAGCAGCAAAGCTTGCTCATATTCATGAATTTATTGAGAACCTCCCTGAAGGGTAAGTATAAGACTGCTAGATTCCTTTTATTGTAGTTAAACATACTTTGTAGATATGATACAATAGTTGGAGAACGTGGTATGAGATTGAGTGGTGGCGAAAAACAAAGAGTGGCTATCGCAAGAGCTCTATTGAAAGATCCAAAGAGTACGGAAGGATCATCATCTAAATTGACTTCATGCTCATTCGTTACCAATAGTTATTGTATTCGATGAAGCAACATCATCTCTTGATACAAAGACAGAGAAGGAGATTCAAAGATCCTTACAAGAAGCTAGTAAAGGAAGAACAACTGTTGTAATCGCACACAGACTATCAACAGTTATCGATGCTGATGAAATTCTCGTTTTAAGCGCAGGTGAGGCTTTTTAATAAGTTTTTGAAAGAGTACTTGGGTTGATAGTTTTTAGGTGAGATTATCGAACGTGGTACTCATGCAGCGCTTCTTGAAAAAGAAGGTGAATACGCTGAAATGTGGAAACAACAAATTACAACAGCAGAGGAAAGTGAAAGTACTTCTGAGGATAGTGATACAGGAGCACAAGACGAAGAGTTGCTTATTAATATTCATCATGGTCATTAACAAAAAGAACAACAAATAAAACAAATAAACAAACCCAACCACTTATCTCTACTTCGCTATGGACATTCGAAAATTGCGAGTAGCTAGAATTCCGAAGTCAAAATACTACGAAGTATGATGTCGCAAACATTTCAAAAGTTGCTTGTACATGCAAGAAGTAATAGTAGAGAGAAATTGGTCTGCGTAGACAGAGCATTATTCCATAAAATACGAAAAAATCGTAGACAAGTTTAAAACATTGACGAAGACGTTGCGAATCTACAAAACGCAGTCAGGTAGCCATGTTCTATACGTAGCTTTTTTCAGTCGCGACTTATAGTCGGAGTCGTTTGTAAGCGTTGCCGATCGTACGCCGAAAACATCTGCCCAAAAAGGGAATGCGTGCAAAACCCGAACGTGCTCGCATCGAATACTGTGCTCGTTACGTTTTTACTGCGTAGATAGGTTATTTTATATTAGACACAATTACAACGATTACAGTATGATACGCACGGATTGTGCGTAAAGGTTTGAAGACGAGAGCGCTTAAGTGCGTGCTTGTTTTGTTGGTTTTAATTTCATACTATTCATTGAGCGTGCAGTCGCCTCATTGTCATGATCGTCAGCATTTAAGTCTTTAAAACTGCATCGTTTTCATATTATCTCAAAATAGTAAACTTTCAACAAGAAAAGCAACTCATGCGAATTTACTTAGCTGTCATAGTGCTGTTAGTCATCTCCACGTTAGTGATGGCTTCCAACGAGCAACAAAACCCTTGGGTAAGGCGTAGAGATACTACCCACCACAGTGGATCGCGGTTGAGCCAAATCTCTGTTGGCAAGTATATCTGGGGTGTTAACAACCAAGACCATGTCTATGTTAGACGATACAACCGCCTCAACTGGATGCATGTTGCTGGTTCTCTCAAACAGATTTCGGTCGGCGAGAACGGCGATGTTTGGGGTGTTAGCACGTATAGCAAAATCTCCTTCCGCCAAGGTATTGTTCACGACCGTGATAACGTACGTCCGTTTATTTTTAGCAGCTCTTCGGTACTCTTCTTTGACGCATTACTTGTAGTATACCGGTTGCCATTGGGAGAGCATAAAGGGTGGTTTGAAACAACTTAGCGTAGGATCAGATGGTCGAGTGTGGGGTGTGAATACTCAAGGTGCGGTATACTACCGTCCTGGGCGCGTAGGGTACTGGCAACGCGTAAGTACAGATTTCGCGTCTACTCGAAAAGCTAACTGCATTTTTTTAAGATCGACGGCGAGTTTGAAGAAGTAGAGGTTAGTACCGATCACACTGTCTTTGCTATTAAATACGACGGAAAAGTATTCTACAGAACCGGCGTCTCTGAACTCGCTCCAGCCGGAAAGTCATGGAACCTACTTGAAGGCAAACTACTCAGGCATATTTCTGTTTGTACCTTAGGAATTTTCGGTATTACAACAGACCATCATCTTGTACACAAGACGTCCATTTCAGCTCCGTGGGTTCAAATACACGCAGCGAAAATGAAGAGTATAGGCTGCGGAAACCCTGTGTGGGGTGGTATCGCGGTTCAAGGTGTTGATCTCGACGACTACATCTGGTACTATGAGCACAAGGCTGTAAGTATTACTGAATAAACGTAGTATCTCTTGTTCGCAGTGAGCGACCCATTTAGTCTAGTTTACTTTGTGTTTTGTGAACGCGTAGATATGTCTTGAGGTTTGCAGTCGTAGTTTTAAAGTACTTCATACAGCTTAATTTTATTGTACAGTTAGCTATTCTTGGTGAAAGAATACATGCGCTTCTCGTGCAAAATTGTGAATCATTACATTGCATTTGTCACATAAAAACATTCCATTGGTGTTTTTCATATTTGGAGATTTTGTTGGGCTATTGACTACTTGCGAGGTTGTCTTTGGTTTAAAGAAAGACATAACATATTTATCGCCTTGTATCTGCTTCTCAAAGTTCGAAAATGTTATACTTATGAGTGTAAGATGAAACGTCTTGTTTTGCTTTGGAATTATTTTGTGAAATAGTATTTGAAGGCTATCCATTATCTTATCCTCACGTGCTTGTCTCTCCATTTTTAGTACTCTTGAGTCACAAACCATTTGTCTACTCTCTCTGTGCCACCTTTTTGGTTTGTTGTAATGCACTTGACGCAAGGAGAGTTTAAGTGTTTTAGGAATACTTTAGAGAGTAAGTAAAAAAAAAGAAAAACAAAACGCACCGCTCATGTTCAGCAATGAACTTGTCAGTCCTAACAAGTAGTCCCTTTTAAAATACATCAGTACAGCGTAATGGTAAAAATAATAGTCTTACCTGTAGTATGACACGTGTTCGTCCTTGAAAGTCTGAAATAGAATTACATTTTTTGAAAGAGTCTTCTTGACTTATACTTTTAGGTAAAGAACTTGGAACAATCTTTCGAGTATCAATACCCCTTGCCATATTATAAATCTCTTCAGCTAACAAAACAGCATTAACATACGTATTGCATTAAATTTACAAGTACCTCTGTTTCCAACGATACCCTCTAGAGTGGTCACTGAAACTTGCTTCAAATCTGCAACAGTAGAGATTTCCAATTGTTGGCGAATTAGTTTAGCAGTTCTGTATCCAACACCAGGTAAGCCTCTAATCAATAACATGTTAGTTCGATATTTTTCAGTGATGAAAAGGTACCTCACCTTATACTGAGCTTAGCGACAGTGTCGCTTACGACAGAAGGAAGAAGAGTAGTTTGATCGTTTGGTTTATGCATCGATCCAGCCAACTTTGCAGCAAGCTTAGTAGAGCCAACACCTACACGATTGTGTTAAGGTTTAACAAGTTGATCAATAGTGGTATCAATTTTCAGTACCTGCACAGCACGTGTACCCAAGTTTCTTGAAGATGGCACCTCGTATTTGTTTGGCTATTGCTGCTCCTTGTTTTAATCTGCAATATTCTAATTAGGACTTCGTGTATCCTAAAATAAACAGGTATGCTTACTTTTCTAGATCTTCTTGTTGCATTGTACTTTCATCTCCAACAACGTGTCCATAGAAAGCTTTTATACTAGGGTAGGATTTAACAACTTCAGTCAAGTCGAGAAACACCTAAAAAGTAAATGTCAACGCTTGCTTCTTCCAGGAAGACAACGCAAACTGTTGTTGTAAACTTTGCCCTACCTCATCAAAACCAAGCTTCTCTACTTGTTGTGTAAACGTCCTTGCTACTTTAAAAACCTTTGATTGTCACGTGTCAAAAAGTATGTTTCTCAAGTATTGAAAACGATGAAAAAGCCGTACTTTTGCTGAGGCTTCTCTGTAGTTGGTTAAATCTGATCCATCGACGATTGTTAAAGTCGGACAGAGTTTTAGAGCGTCTGGTATGCCCATTAATTTTTTGACGCCGTATTTGCGTGCCTATATGCTTTATGTATCGTTTTAATGCGTTTTAGGACGTACTTCGTAGTTACATGTTACAATTATGTATTTTTGCTTAATACCTAGCGTGTTGTCATTTATACGTATTAAATAAGCGTTTAGATACCAAGAGGAGCTCCTCGAAGCTTAGGATTTCTTACCATTTCTACTTGTGCGTAAAAACAGTCTAAATCTATGTGAGCGATGACCTGCATTGCAGCCCGTAGAACTCAGGTGCTACAAAACCGCTTACATAAGCAGAAACTGATTTCGTCTCTTTTTAAAGCTGTTGACCGTTTCTTCAGCCATTCTGTAGCAAAAACAAGTCACTGTAACGAACCTCACAACAGATGCGGTGCTCACTAGCTGTTTTGTTTGTCTTTATTGTAGCCATGAGTTTGGCACATTGTCGAAATGTCAGGTGAGCCAAAGACAAAGACAAACAACCCTTCTTTTTGGCATTAGCTAACGGAACTGGAGGTGGTATCTGGCTGCTTCCCGTGTGTCACAGAATGTTGAATTTATTAAACAACATCGTAATGCCCTCACTGGAGTGTATCCTTGCTGTGGTGGATTCACAGTACGTCAACCTACATGATCAAATTTTATGTTACCTGACAATACTTTTCAGATTGACTGCTCTGGAAAGCTAGTTGTTGGAGCTAACGTAAAGGCTGAGACAGATCCACTAAAAGCTCTTGGCGTAAAAGTCGTATGTTTGTTGTGAACTTCTCTAGGTTTGGCAGTTGACGCTTTCTCCAGATCTACACGCTCTCTGGACCTTGTGAGGCACTTGTTAAGAATGGTGATATTTTAAAAACTGTCAACGAAACTGTTGCTGCGGTTGTAGCGTACTAATGGCTTTTTACCTTTATTTGTCACGTGACTAGACTTTTCCATTGAGTTTTTGGTTTAGGATGAACTGGGACGGTATAATGGTGGATTATGAGCCATCAGATTACAGGCGCGAGCATGCTCAAGCATACGCTAACTACTTGGCCGCTCTAGCTGTACGTACTCTAAGTTTATTACTGTTGCGATCTTCTCTTTAAATACGTGCCTTTTGATGACCTTCTACGCTCAGCGTAGGTGTTTAAATGCGCTGTGACTAATGACTTTCGTTTCTAATGAAGTTGTTTACAGAAAGGATTGCATGCAAAAGGTTTGATTCTTGGGTCCGACATAGCTAGCTGGGGCATTCTGAAATACTATGATATTTACGCTAAATGTGGTGCTGATACGTTGATGATGATGACTCCAACTTACTCTGGCTTAGATATTCCTGAAAACAAGCAAGTTTTTTTTTGCACGAGGTCTTTAGCTTATTCAGTTGGTTTTTTTTAGAGCGGCAGTATCTGAAGCATTGAAACAAGGTATTTCAAAGTCGCAGTTTTCAGCTGGTATAGGGAGCATGCTTGTTCCAGGTACTTCCATTTCTGAAGGCTACGGCTAACTAAGTTGTCAAGGAAATGTGTCACATACGAATTTCCACTGGACAAGTGCAAAGCTTGAGTCATTTGTTGGGTAAGCGAAAAGTATAGTAATATCCACTAGTTTAATATATTACAATAGATGGGTTAAAGACCAGGGAATAGAGGAAGTTGATATTTGGCGTGCTGATATTGATGATTATTCTGAGACTGCTTCGTACTATTTTGATGTCTTAGCATCATTTTTATCGTGACTTACTGTGATTTAAAATAAATAAGGATACGATCCTCCTTCCGAATAGTTCTACAGATAGTTACATTTTGCACAAATAACTTCAAAAAAGCTGAAGTCATTGAAGGTAAACTAGGCCGCCACCAATACTTCGGAATAAATACCTCAAAAGCATAAAGTAATTCGTCGAGTCTTTAACCTCAGAAGCAAGCTTCATAGCTTGTCGTACAACCAGGCCAAGATGAGTATACTGACCAATTCGTGAATGAGTATACACCATTACAGAGTTTACACCTTCATTCAGATCGAAGTACATACTAAGAGACGATATTCGGTGTTAGTTAATTGTGTCCGATGATTTTTTCTGTCAAGCTTTGTGGAAAGACATTCAAGGTTACTTTACCTCCCAGATCGTTGTATCTAATGACAGGAGATTCAAGGTTTAAGTACAAGCATGGTGTTCACACAAATAACGTACTTGGAGAACGTAGAGTATCGGTAACATTCAGAATGGTTAAAGACTGATAATAAAAACTACACAACCAAGACACAGCTTCTTGTACAATCCTATGTTGTATCAAAGTAGTTTCTTATTTTATTCACGCATTCTATACGATATTATCCCATGTGACAGGCACCCTCGCATTGTTTGGAATCTTGTATAAATAGGAAACGCAAGTATCGTAAGATCTTTCACCTGAGAATGAGAAATGCGAGGTGGTATTGGTTTACTAAGGTTCTGTCCTACACGTGGCATTTTTCTGCTTGAGTTGTATGATATTGTTGTTTGTAAATTATGTTGATATACGTATGTACAGCAAGAATTTAGTAGACTTTGTTGATGTTATAGTAAAATACTTACCGTAAAGTGTATTCGTTCAGAGAACCACTTATAGCTACTCCATAAATATTGTTAATACAAGTTTTAGGACAACCGTCAAGTAAGTAGTTACGCGACATAAGCACGATAGTCAGAAAAAGCTTTGGATATTTCAGTTTTAAGGCATTTTTTCAGCCGTTATGCTTTGGTGTAACTTCACATTGATGCGTTTAAACTACTTACTCGTGTCGTTCAAGTTGTCCACTGCCATTACACTGTGTAAACTCGGTATTGTGGCCATTTACCACTCTCTTCATTTGAGGCTTGATTGAGACTTTAAGTGGCTGTACGACGTTTAGTGTACGCCACCAAGAAGATTTTAATTAGCTGTTTAAACTAACATTACAGACCGCCAACGGGTTGTGAGAGCGCACTGTTCAATTCGTACAATACTATGTCAAAGATTTTCTAATGTTTTTTGCGGAGTTTTAGCAAAACGCCAGTGCTCAATCGGAACTGACGTCTGGTTTGTCATAAATTACCTATCTCCTATTATTGTACTTTGTAGAATGGCTTTGGAGTCGCATTGTGTAACAGTAATTTCAAGGGATCTCAAAAAAGGCTCGAAAAAACTGGAATTTCACAAAACGTCGAAAAGAGTCGACTTTTCACAGAGTAGCTGTTATTCTCATGAACTATTTCCACCGTAAAATTAGTGAATTATCTCAAACAGTCAAATTTGCTGTCCAAGCTACCTGAGCACACAGAGAACAAATGGAGCATCCCACAATTTTTTACATCGTGTAGAAAATTGGGTATAAATAGTCGTTTCTTTGCAATATCTATTGGATGAGATATCAGGTGCATAAAACAACGTTCATACAGCTTTATATAAGTCTGCGTATGAGTTCGTTTCAAGTTGAAGTCTCCCGAAGCCTTAAAGGTCTAGGAGACGAATCAGAAACGGACTCATGTGGGGAGGTACAATGCATTGTAGAACATGCTGTCGCTAAGTCTTGTTGGTACATCGGAACTCAACTTACCTACCAATATCTACATGATTTACGCTGTCGTTTCTACTGCTTAAACCCCCTCACCAGTCGCTTTCTTCGGCCCTTTGGGCACCTTGAGTCAGACCGATGCCATGTGGCAACGGTTACGACTTACCCTCCCCCCTCCATGCAAATGCATGGACTTCAAACCAACTGACGCTACCACCTTTCATCCTTTTTGTTGTACAACCCTTTTTGACATGTCGTATTAAAGACTCCGCGGAGTTAACAAGATGATAATCAAGTACACTTTATTTTGTCTTTTCTTTCATGTCTTTAAATTTTTGTGCATAACGTTTACCAAGTGTTTGAAGTGCAGTGTGATCCAAGTGGATTTTATCAGGCTTCAATGATAGATCTAGTGTGTCTACACAATCGGAAAATGGTAGGCTTTCAGATACAGTCTTGATTGCCTCGTTGATTGTAGGAACAAGAGTTCCATGTCTCCATTGAGCACCATTGACAATAGTAGAAATCCAAAGCGTCTAAGCGCTGTAGTCAGTACGAAGCGAACGTAAGGGTAATGACAGGTACCTCTTCAGGTAAGGCTAAGTCCTCACGGACTTTAGCGATAAGATTTCGTAGGTTGTCTCCGTATGCATTTGCTATCTTTTGTTTTTTAGGAAAAGAATCACCACTCCCTTGATTCCAAAAAATTGCTGGTATTTCTACACGCACGTGATGAGTTTTTACATTTTTAAGAAGATTGCGTACCATATTCTTCTTTAATACTTGATAGAGCCTATAAGTTGACTTGGTGAGCGAGCTTTGACTTTAATTGTGATTTTTGGCTGTTACCTCTTTGACATATTCAATAAAGGCGTTGTAGTACGCTTTCTTGCCACCTTTTTTCGGGTTCCAGTTCTGGTATAGATTCGTGCTACCTAATGATATACTGTCAGGGTTCGGGGACTCCAGTTGAGCGGTTTTGTACCCATTGCAAATTTAATAAAGTAGATTTTGGTGCCATCGTCGTACAAAGGCGCAATATCGCGTGCCAGAGTTATTTCTGGTCCTATTAAGCAAAAAAATAGTTAATAAATTAAAGAGTTTAAAAACGTACCAAAAAGGGTTTTCTTCAAGCCTGGCGACTTCTGAGGCTGTACAGGTTCCCAAGCAGTGTTAGTTGCCCACGGACTCCCTTACAAAAGTTAGTTACAACTGTAAACCAGTGCTAGCTACCAAAATTGCGATCTACATCATATTTCATTTGAATCCGGGCGTAGGGAGCTTTCAAATCATTGGACAATTTTTTTGCTTCTGCACGGCCGCACATGTTAGATTGGCCTGCTAGAATGAATACCTTCGAAGGTTTTGATGCCATACTTGTAGCTTTTATGTTTTTAATGAAATGTAAAGTAACATTGGGCAACATTAGTGTAAACAATTTCAATGAATGGGTCAAATAAAATTCACTAATTTTTATGATTGCGTGTAACTTTGTTTAACACGTCACACCTTAATTCTGTACCATTTGAGCCTATGCAAGAAGTTGCATCATAGCATTGCTTTAAAAGGTAATTGGTAAACTAGTAAAGCTGTGTGACTTGGACCAGTATAAACCAGAATAGATTTAATATTACTAAGTACGGACGGTCTGCCACAGCACATAGAATACAATCTTGCTGAAAAAATAGTCTTTGAATTGCAAGTATGGTCGAGGCATTGATAACTTCAGAACACTGCAGCCGTTACACTTTGTTTTACAATGTTTATTATTTATTTTTCTTCGCTTACAGTTTCTATAGCAGGATCAAGGTAATCACATATCTCAGCAAAACTAGGTCTGTGAGCCGGATCTCTTTGTAAACATACTTTCATTAGTTCTTTTAAAGTTCTGTTACAATCTTGAGGTATCTCTGGGTGATATCCTTGATCTCTTATCATCATTGCAAGGTCAATCATGTTTACATCTTTTGATGGTTTTTCTCTTGCAACACATTCCCTACAAAGTCAGCTTTTGGCTTTAACTACAATTACTTGAGTGTACGCACCACGCTAATATTCCAAATGACCACACATCGCTTTTAATACTGTACATTTGAGATATCGTTTCTGGAGCCTTAGAGTTCAGAGTCAGAAGAAAATAGAACTTCGTGTTTTTTTTTGTTTACCATCCACGGAATTGGTCCGAATTTTTGATTCGTTCGTGCAAATTCCTCATCCTCTAGTACGCGTGACATCCCTTTAAAATGTTATTTTAATATATGGAGACACCTTATGGTACCAAAATCAGACACCTTAGCTTGCATATGTATGGTGAGCTAAAAGAAAAAAAAACAAGATTAGAAAATAAGCTCACCGCCTTTTCGTACCAAAATATTTCTTGCTGCAAGATCTATAATAAAGTGGTCAACGAATAATTAGAATCTAAATTATCGCTCACCTCTATGTACAATACCAGCAGCATGAAGATGTTCCATACCAACTGAGACATCTAATAAAATTGCTCTTTTTTGCTCATCAGGAAATTCATTCGTTTTATCGCTTTGGTATTCTCGGTAAGTATTTTTGTTCAGCAGATTGCCTTACCATATCAAGTCCAGTAAGCTACCACCATCAATGTATTCTAATACCATAAACGGCCTTTTTTTATGAATACAAACGCCATAGATTTGAACAACATTGCAATGAGGTCGAAGTTTCAACATAACATTTATCTCACGAAGAAAACTTTGTAATTTGGCTTCCTTCTTGGTTTGCTATGAAAAAAAAAAAGTAAATATCGAAAAAACAATTCTAACACATACGCAGACTTTAATAGCAACGCCTGTATGACGATAAGTCCCACGATAAACAGTACCGAAAGCGCCTTTGCCCTAAACAAGAAAAAATTAAGAAAAAAAAGTTTGTTTAGAAGAAAGAAAAAGAAACTTAATCATGACGTACAAGTTCACATACTAGCCTCAATTTAGAATGATCTATCAACCAACCCTACCACTCTAAGATATAAACAAAATAAAAAGAAAAAGAAAAGCACAAACCGTGAACCAATGTTCTGACTTTTCAAGAGCTGTAGCTCTTCTTCTAGGTACATCTTCTGATACTCTAGACACGTGTTTATTTTTATCACCACTGCTTGATCTCTTCCTTTGTGGGTTATCCTCTATTTTACTCTTTCTTGCGAAGTAATGCGCTGACTTTGGACGTTGTCTTTTACGACCGCCTCCTTGATTGTGATTGTAGCCACCAGACTCATCTCCGTTTCTATGTGGTCCTCTTATTCTCTCTTTTTGCTTTGCACTTATTCTCTTTGTAGTTGATAGTACTTCTGACTCGAATCCTTCGTTTTTTAAAAGTTTATCACTCCATTCTATTAAACATTTCACTTAGTTACATTCAATTCTACTTGTGAGTTCTTTAAAGATAGATACCTGTACGAGAGAGGACACGAGACGAGAAGGAACCCAATTTTCTTACTTCGCGTCTATTTGATTCCAAGAGAGACAACAATGGTTTAACAGAGAGCCATACCTTTGAGTGTTTTTTTAGTTAAAGAGCAAAATTACGACACGTTGAATAGGTGATCTTACAATGTGGTTGTCTCGCATCCATTTTATGATATGTTTCGGTTTGAATGTCGCTGTAAAGTCTCTGATAAGAGTTTTGACAGCATCAATTTTATCTGAAGCAAGAAGAAGTAAACAATCAAATCCTGAAGAAGAAAAGTAGGTTCTGTACGTTCGTTGCCTGTGCCGATTATAAAGAGCAAACTATACCAATGTCGTTCTTCTAATTTATGTTGCATCTGTTCAATCATCCATTCTATAGCGAAGTTGCACGTGTGAAGACCAATCTGACCCAATTCTGAAACAAATGTGAACAAAAAGCAAATGTACATGTTTGTTTTAATAAATTGTACCATATCTTGTGCAACAATACAGACACATCTCGGTGTACGTTATTATATTCCTTCCATGTTTCTCATCTAAAGCGTATTAAAAAATATGTGTATCATTTCTCACGAGTAAAATAAGCTTACCAACGTTCTGTCTTGTTTTGATATGTAACATTGTTAACTTTTTTGTAAAATGGCTTATATTATTTCCAAACCTTTTAGCTACCTTCTCTACAGTAATGATATGTTATAATAAACTTAAAGAATCTATATAGACGCACCATGCTGTAAAATCATCCAAATAAAAAGTAACCAACCGAAATCTTCTTCAGTCCTTTCTCGCTTCAACATAACACCCAACCTCACATCAATAACACTTGGTAGCGATGCAATATCAAATAGCGCAAGCATATGTTGCTCTAGGTCACCAAAGAAGTAAGCATAAAGACAAAGAAGAAACAAAAAAAATAAAACGAAGAAATCACAAGATAGCCACAAAGGCACGTGCACAAAGATTTAATTATTAATAATTTTCTGCGTGAAGACCAAAATTATACCTTTATCTGCAAATGTCTGTACTATCGCTAAAGCAGCCATACGGACACGTGGTTCCCCATTCTTTAGAGCACGAGCTAATCTATGATGTCCTTTCGCTTTAAAAAAATAGGCCTTGTTCCGTTCTATGCGTGGTGAGTTGAGATATGGACATCACGTGATAAAAAACAAGAAGGCGTTATTTACCTGCGTCGTTTCTAAAAAAACCCTTACAAGCTTCAAGTAATTCTTCTAGCGCTAGTAATCGTTCTCTTGGTACTACTGAGTCTATTCTATGTAAAAGATTGTCTATTGTTTCATAGGAGCTCATTATTATGGGTCCGCAAGAACCAACAAGTGTAGCGCTAAGTATCACGTAGAAAAAAAAAACCTGCGAGTTGTATTTGTGATACCGAACCGAAAATAAGAGTACGCTTCTCGTTAAGCCACGACTGAGCCGAAATACTGTTGAAATAGCTCGGTATCTTCTACGGTATTAGTGTTAATACGATAGAGCCAATCCATTCTGATGTAGTATCTAAGAGGCTCGGAAAAAGTTAAAAATATCAAAGTTTTTTGATAAGTCTTGTTTTATTTACAATTCCAGCTAAACACGTTTTAAATGAACCGTATTTGGCGTATGCGTGTGCTAAGGTCTTATCTCCCTTTAAAAAGTATGTTACACGGTGACAGCCGTCCAAATAAGACTTTGGTTTGCAAAAATAGTCTCACACAAACTTCAAAAAGCCACACGCTTGTGAACTGCGGTAGTTCCTTTTTTTTGCATTCAATTAGTTTTTTCTTGTCAAGCGTTATCTGCTTCGGCTTCTTTCTCTAAAAACTTGATCTAAAACGAGCAAAGTGAGCAACAGCAATCCCAACACTTTAGCCAGAAGAATCGTACCCATAGATCAGCGAGGCTAACGCCTTCAAGAGGGTCTTCCTCTTTTTTATCTGAAGAGTTTGTAGTTGGAGCACCAGTAAAGTATCCATACCAACCGCCATCATTCACTTGTGCAGCTAAACCTACTTGTTGTTTCTCTTCATCTGTAAAGTTTAACATTGACGACATGAGGTCAATAATCTCTTGACGCTGAGCTGGTTTTGTGAGGTAAGAAATTAACATCTTTGTAATCACACGCCTTGGAACCAGTTAGAGCATAAACAACATCAAAAAAAAACATCATTTTGACACATGTCAAAATGAGCAATTTCATGTGAAGCAAGAAAAGAATTATGTACTTGTCAATGAGCATATCCTTATTAGCGCTTATATTCATCTTTAGGGTACGTTGAAGTGCTGCACGCAAAGGTTCAACTAAATCAGAATGAGAAAACCGCAATACGCGCGTAAAATAGAAAAAGAAGTATTTCCTTCTAACTTTTCAACTAAATAAAAATTTTATGTCTAAACTTTCCTTCTCTCTTCAACGCAGCAATTTCTTTATCTTTTTCGAGAAGCCTCCCTCTTAGCTCTTCTACAGTGACACCCAATGAAACATTTTTAAACTCAATATCTTGTAATGTCTCTATTTTCTCATCTCTTTCTTTTACGCCTATTTCTAAGCGTTTAACTTTGCTTTTGAGTTGATGTAATTGGATGCTCAAGTCTGCTTCATGTGCTATTGAATATAAGTAAATTGTATTAAAAGTAATTTATGTAGCGTTGCAGACGCTCAGTTGATGCTGTGAGCGAAGAAAAGAGCGTGTAGGGTTTTTCGAGCATTTGCTGACGTTTAAATTATTTTGATTGCTGTGGTGATTCTATACCTTCATGTAAGCGTTCTACAACGCCTTGAAGGTTTTCAAGTCCTTCTTTTGTGCTTTGGTACTCCTGTTCCTTTCTATCCCACTCTGCCTAGTAAAAAAGGTAGTGGCATCGCTTTTAGCGCACAATGGACCTGTTTCTCTTCTAGCGCTGCCTCCTTTTGTGCTATTTCCCTCTCTCTTGTCGCATACGCTTTAAACTTGTTTTCATAGTCTTCTAATTGACTTTGTACTGCAAGTATCGTTTCGTCACAAGATTGCTCTGATTCGAGCAACCGCGCTTTTAGACGCACAACTGTGGCCGAGAGAGCTTTTTTCTCAACTGTACCTTGTATTAGCGCTTACAAATAGTGTAAATCGTATTACCTGTCAGTTGCTGTATTATCTGTTGATCACTACTTTGTTCTAACGGTTGTCAATGCTTTAAATGAAATGTATTCGCTACCTGCCATGCTACATTCTTTTGTTTCAGAGTTTTGATCTTGACTTCATACGACGCTTGTTGCAGCATCTCACAGCGATGCAAACACTGTGAGAATAGTCAGCATGACTATAATTTGTAGTTGGCTTGTAAATCGAAGCCAAGTAGAATTGTATTTGCTGTAAAAAACTGAAATTTCGGTGCTTTTCATGACGTTATGTGATGAGCATAGCGTACTTTTTGCACTGTCAAAATGGTGTTTTTATGGTTGTAGTCATAATTGCACTCATGCAAGGCTCAGCACAACAAATTGACACAACAAATTATGTTTAATCTACAACCAGTTTGCGCTCTTGTGCAACTGCGTCTGACGACCTATCAACGTAAAAGCTGTTTTGAACTCTACCATATCTTTTTATACAACTACTATTGATTGGCAAGTAACTGTAAGAAGTCTAGTCGAATGCCGCACATGAAAAGATGGAATAGCATGCAGTGAAAATGACAAGTGAATATTCTCTTAAAACTAGACCAAAACTACCATGTCACGCTTTGACTGACTTCGGTGTGCGCGTAGTGATAAACTAGCATTACCATGTGCCTACTTTTTATCAAATTTCGTAAGTACTGAAGGCTATGAAACCCTTTTTCGTTTAAGTTTAGCGAAACAAAAATAAGGTTTGTAACTTTCGGTGAAAGCAAATTCACGCCAAAGACTTTAACTCAAAAAAAAAGTTATACAATCCAATGTTCGTTGCGCCACGAAGCCGAAACCTCTGTATGTTGCTAAATACAGGCAAATAGAAAGTAACAATGTATTAGTGAACGACAGGCAAGAGGGAATACTGCAGGATTTATTCTCCAAGGTAGCTGTAACCAGTGAAGGTGATAAAAGAACCATACAGGTCGATCAGTGGCCTCAAACAATAAAATTGCTGTCAACAATAAAAGAAGGTGAAGAAGACAAAGTGACAGCAGCAATGAGCGATAGGTTGTTCTCTGCGTTTGATTTAAAACAGGTTTGTATTTCACACGCGCTTATTTAATCACTAACCCTCCCCAGTCAGGTGAAATAGATCTAGACGAGTTTATACAGTGTATTACAGATCTTACGAAGGGCACATTACCGGGAAAGCTTAATTGTACCGTACATTTATTTGCAAACACACTGTTAACCGTATATATAGTCGCATTTCGCGTATTTGATGCTGAACAAAAGGGTTACATTTCAAAACAAGATTTTACGTTATTCCTACGAGGTACTCAAGCGTACTGAGAGTATTAACACCCAAACACATACTCTCTTACTAAAAATCTCCAAACTGGGCAAAACGCTTTTAAACACGCCCTTTGAGACTATGAAATAGTTGTATTCAAGCGTACATGTCTAATACATCATATAGGCGTAGTAGACGAACCGGGATACGAGCGTGTTATTGGATTAAACGAACAGATTCTGGGTAGGCTACGTCTGGACCTTATTCTCCTTTGTTTTTTTCTTGTTTTATAGTTTATGTCGATTTGGACGCATTTCTATTCTGTTTTTCCTGAAATGCAATAAAAACTTGGCGACAAGGTCTTGTCGTTGTCGAGTTGTAACCAAAACTTTTGCCTTTTGTTTTCTTCAAAATCCAACTTGTTTGTATACTGTAAGCTTACTTGTACTTTATAGCTGCATTTGAAGAGCATGCTGTTTACTTGACTCAATGTGTATACAACTCAGAACTACAGCTTGACTTGATGGGTCAGATTAGCAAGTTTAAAGAAGACCTATTTACTCTTCGGATAAACGTGCGTTTGATTTGTGAAAAAAAAAAAAAGACTTTGCATGAAAACCAACAACGTCCCACTGTATCGATACCTGCGCCGTTGTATATTCTCGTTGTTTTCTTACAGATTGGAGCAAAAAAAAAACTTGAAATTTTTTTGTCGGTTCGCGCTGTTAACACGTTTCTTTTCTTTAGCAAGTTGTAGAAGGTATATATAAAAAGTATTGTAAATCAGATCGTATGAATAAGGAGGAGTTTTATAAATGGGGTTCGCATGGGTAAGGCTCTTTGTCCAAAAATTATTTTTTTTTCGAATATTCTATTGTTCGTATATCTTACTCCCTTGTTAGCCAAGATGCTCTACTATGGCTAGGGAGGTGGATGAATATAGAGTCTTTCTTATTTAAGGACGAAAACGAAGGTAGTTACTTACATTCCGGCCGCTTCAAAAAAGCTTTTAGTTTCACTCTTTTTCAATAATAAGCATTCTTGTTGCGTTTTTGTATTCCGCTGGCTCTGATGTTTCTTTTTATAGTTGTGCACGAAAAATTCAGTTGTAGGGGTTGTGGACAAAGACCAATACGAGGGACACGATACTGGTAATTAAAATAGCAATGACATTTAACCATGGCTTATAAAAGTTTTCTTTTAATTTAGTTGTAACACGTGCAAATATTATAATTTTTGCGAAATGTGTGTCAATGATAAGCGAGATATTGGTACTCATAAACATACACATACTTATACAAAGTTCGAAAAAGCTGTTGTAATTCATTGGGGTACGCTAAAAATAGAAATAAACACCAATAAACTAAAAATTTTCGGCGGAAATTTTTATTTTTACCATTCTGTTCTTCGTCTTCCTTTTCTTTTATTGACGTTGTTTTGTCTTTAGGATACAAATGTAATGTATGCAATAAATGCCCTATAATTGGAACAAGGATGAGGTGCACGATTTGTGAAGACTTTGATATGTGCGAGCACCATGAACACGAACATCCAACAATACCTGTAGAAAAACCTGTACAATAGAAAAAGAAAAATCTTTAAACCAAAAAACTGAGATAAGGGTCTTTATTGCTTCAAGTAAGTGTCATTGACACTTACAATATGTATCTAGTTAATTCCTCAGAAACACGTACATTGAATATCAAGAGCGTAAAGGACCGTGCTGAGAAGTAAAACTTATAAAAATGGTAAAACAAAAAGTGCCTTTTGATCAAAAAACTTATTAAAAAATCCAATCTCGTGAAAACCTGTTGACTTTTTAACTTGATTAGCGACCTTTAGAAACACGTTATGAGTTTGGTTGAGTTGAAATAAAGAACTCTATTACATGTCAAATCTTTCAAATTGTCACCTTTTTTTTTCAAAACAATCGCATTATTCTGAAACTGTTTTTGGAGAAAGAGGGACTGTACAATTAAGTATTTTTGCCACCTGAAGCTGCATTCCATTGTTAGCTTCACGAAGGTTAGATATAGTTGCTCTAATAACAACTGTTTGAAAGTACGATTCAAAATGTAGACAAACATTTGAGCTTCTATGACTTATTTTTTTTTTTTTGTGACTTATGTTATTATTTTCTATGCCAAGAAATCTAATAATGTCGCTCTATAGAGGGACATATCCCAATGTATTTACTATATGTAACGACATAGGTGCCTAATTGAGGGTAATGTAATCCAATAAACAAACATCAACATTATTGAAAACAGAAAAAAAAAAGCAAGTCAAAAAAAAAAAACTACACGAGGCTGTTTAAAATCTAAGTAAACGATATCATTTTATTTTATTTATGGAGGAGGAGGAGTAACAGTAGGCATTGGCGTAGGTACTGGACCAAATAAGGTTAAACAGGTGTCAACATTAGATTCACAACCTAGAACTTCTTCAGAACCACTCTCGTTAACAACACAACGATCTTCATCATCTCCTGCATCAACAGTATCGATAGGACCTATACCAGAATTGGCTCCATTATTGCAAGATACTACAGTATCGCAACCTTCATTGCCGCGAATATTACCCATCTGTAAGACAAACAAGTTAGCCAAAAAAGAAGAAGAAATAAAAACCAGAAAACTTTGGTGGTCTTGTAAAAACGCAGTTACGAAATAATTTTCGCTATGGCGATTTTTGTGTGGTGATAATAACATGTTTTACGTACTCTATCATTCGCAAAAGTATAAATGCTATCATCACCCAATCCTCCAATGATTGAATCAATGTCGAAAAGTGATGATGCTTCTCTAACTTCAATACAATCATCACCTTCACCAGTATCAATGACGTCAAAAACTGCCATAGGACCCTCTACAACGACGATATCATCCTATTTATTATCGTTAGACATAAATCACGTGTTTGAGATTTGACAAAACCATACTTCAGTTTCTGTTGTGATATCTCCGTTTACATCACTTCCCATGACATAGATCTCATCGGAGCCTACACCACCTGCAACAGGACCATCAACTTCTGATCCCATGTCGACCTCAATAATATCATCTCCTTCTTGTCCGTCGATCTCAGCAGCAACCGAATCCGAAACGCTTATATGATCGTTACCATCTTGACCTAAGAAAATATAAGCAACTTTTCTACTTTAAAAAAGGTAAGATACTTGCCTCTGATACGAGCTGTTTCAGCCATGCTGTGTACGAATACACAATCGTCTCCGCCTGCAGCGTTTATTAATCCGATAAATGCACCTATAATACAATATGAGTCAGAATTTGTACTTCAAAAAAAAAATTGTTACCAGTAACAGAAATGCAATCATTATCTGCACCGCCATTAAGTTGTTGAGCATCTCCCGGTGCGTTTGTATCTCCACCATTAACAATAATCATGTCGTTACCACCTTGACCATTGATTCTACCAGTAGACGCATCCGTGCCGATATAGCAATCATCATCACCGGCTGAAAAGAAGCACTTTAGAAAAGAAAAAAAAACAGTAAAATAAACTCGGCTTTTTTGTTTACAACGAACGAACTCTCGAGAGTTGCAAGTACAGACCTTACTTTTTTTAAAAAAACAACCTGTTAGGCTTCTTATGTGCTTATTTTACACAGTATTTCCGCAAGTAGCAGGTAAATTATTTTGTTTTTGAATGATAGGATGAAACACGTGATTTATATAAAATTGATTTGAAAAATTGTTTACGTACCTAGATTAATGATACCAGATACCGTACCACCTTCATTAATGACACAATCTGCTCTTGGACCTCC
The DNA here is from genome assembly GCA_038496445.1 of Trichosphaerium sp. ATCC 40318. Classification (NCBI taxonomy): domain Eukaryota; phylum Discosea; class Flabellinia; family Trichosidae; genus Trichosphaerium; species Trichosphaerium sp. ATCC 40318. Next base: position 110,647 of record JALMLS010000225.1, read on the forward strand.
AGTAATTCCCAAAACGACGTCAGCGTTTTCTGTTAGAATGATACAATTTCTTCCTCTGACACCCACAACACTTTGTACGATTGTATCAATTACAACACATGCGTCATTATCTCGTACTTCGATAACTACGAAAAAAGGTAAGCTACAACGATAAAAGCATTTGCTTTTGTTTGTACGCCCACAGAGTGGGAAAAAAAAACAAGTATTTTAAGTGTATTACGTACTTCCTCGGTTTCTTGGATTACCGTTTATGTCAAGAGCTTCATCAATCGAGCGACAATCAGCCCTGTTAATATTCTCACAAACTGTACACGTTGTGCATGTACTCAACATTTCAACCTCACAACCTGGAATGGCACATTGACAGTTCGATCCTTCACATACTGGTACTATAGGTGGCTCAGGAGCTATAATAAAAACGGTAAGCGAACAACAGTCTCAAGTTACATCTACGCTAAAGTAAAGTATTTGATAAATGAAGAATATCACGAGATATAAAAGGAGAGTAGGAGACAAGATTATATTGAAAAAAAAAATTATTGGAGAAAAAAAGACAAGCCTTTTCTTCTTTTGTTACGAGCCCATTTTGAGGGTAGTATTTTTTTGGTATTGTGCGTATACCCACTCAGTTAAACTTTGAGTTGACTTTTGTTGCCCAGAAAATAAGTTTTGGGTAATATTTTGGCGGCTGAATGATACGACACATAAACAAAAAGCAAGAAAAAAAAAAGATACGTACGAACAACACGTCCAGCAATCTCGCCAATTCCAGCACTCCCAGGACTGGGCACTGCTGAAATATCAAGTCTAACATATCTTGCAACAACTGGCATCATAAAATCGATTGGAATACCGGCTTCTGCTACACCAGTCGTGGGAGGGACAGCTTCAGCCATCAATACAGGAGTGAAGAGCGTGTTATCCACTGATACCGAAATATCGGTCGTAACAATACGTGCCATCTCGGCTTCTCCAGCCCAAAGGCAAAGGCCGCTCAAGGTAATCTCTGCTCCAAAATCGTAAGTTATTACTCGCTCAGTTTGATCGAATGGCCTTTGAATGAAAGATCTGAATGGAGCATTGCCAGTTGTATGAACAAGATTACAAGCATCTACAAACACATCTCCGTCCATAAAAGCGCCTCCATCGAAGCCTGATTTGTCGTATGAAAACGTTGGCGCATTGAAATCTTGTGAGACCATTGCTGTCTCAGCGGCCACAGGCGACATTATTTCCTCAGGTGGTGGTGGGAATGCCCTCTTTTCTGTTGTTCCTGATGTTTTCTTCTTCTTGGCAGCGTTTTGGAGCAGTTGTCTGTTATGTGACCTGTCTTCTTCGACTTTTTTCTATTTTTAGAAAATTAGTTAATTTGACAATCAAGTAACTAATCGTCAGAACGATCAAAAAACCAAAAAGTAAGGCAAGACCTCCGCCAACAATTAAAAAAAGGGGTTGAGCCTGCAAACACAAAACAAATTTTCGTTGACAGCACTGCAATGAGCGATAAATTTGGCTCCCATTCAAAAAAGTAAACTAAAAACAAAAAGGAGGACTTTGTTTCGTTTTTAGAGTTTAATCATTGTTGTACGTACCCTGATTGGTTTTGGGAACCTAGGATGACGTGGTTGAGCTTTTAATCCAGCTGTTGATGTCTCTACAACTTAGGTTAGGTTCAAGTTCGACAAGCACTGAAAAAGAGCGTGGAAAAGTATCATTGAGCTTAACCGCAACATTTAAACAAGATTCGTTTGAGATGTACCTGAACAATCTTCACCAAGGCAAGCACTGACACTATACTCAACTCCCGGTGTGTTACATACAACCGCAACCGAAAATTTAGATACTGGTGGCGCTGGAGACTAAAAAAAAATTTAGTTCACGTGATATTGCTATTTTCGGCTTGTTGGCGTTATTACGCCTTGGAAAAAGATTGATTGGTACGTACGTCGAGGAACAACTCGGCATGTAGGGTTCTGTATTCACGGATACCCTCTGCAGTAAGATCTAGTAACTCCTCTCTAGAATTTGGTTTGATGTAGAGCTAAATAGAAGGCAAGGTTAGTCTTTAGCGAACTACGATGTCCAAGATACACTCCCACGGCAAAACGCAACGGAACTATAAATAAGACAGTATACTATACCTTGATGTCGGCATCTGGATCAGATATCTAAAGGGGAGAATGAGAACACAGGAGATTTAACGGGGTTGTTTGTGGTTTTTTTTTCAAAAAAAAAAGCTATTTTGTATTAAAACTAACTACGTACCTCGTTTACAATCACGTGTACGTTTTCAGCGTATTGCATAAGCTCCGCGCGTGAGATCTTGAGATAATAGTAATGTGCGTTGGGTGATCCTTCTTCAAATGTTCTGTGTACGAAAGTATCTGCACGAATAGTCCACATGTATTGAGGCCCATGACCTGAAAGAAAAAGTTAAAAAAAGTGAGTAGAGATTTGTTTGAGATTTCAAGTTAGTAACGTCTGAACTGTCCAGTTACCGCCTATTGGCGAACAATTCGACAAGACAATAGTAGTTTATGTCTATTAAAGCAAAGATAAAGGACGTACGGACTTTATCTTTAGCAGCCACAAGGCATACTAGTATTACCATACAAAATATAGCAAGCTTCATTATCAGTAATCTGTAACCTTTTTGTAGTTTATCTTTTGTGGTTACAGCGTGTTGTTTTGATATAAACTGGTGGAAAAATGAACCGTCATTAAGTCACGTGATTCACTTGGTGCGCTTTTATTAAGTGAATAAAATCTCCCTTCGACCACGATAATAAAGGTGAGGACAATATGACCTGATTGACAAGGAAGCCTGGTGAGTGTTAGTTGAACCTCCTTTCAAAAATCATAGAAGTGCAATAAAGAGAAATTGTTGTTGGTACATTTTCTGGTTTTCAGGTGATATTAAAGGCACTTGAGTATACATGGACGTGAGTATTGGATTGGGTAAATTAATTAAGAACGATTTCATTTAAATCTTTGTGAACATGGCATTCTAGGCGGATTCGGAACTCCCAACAAAAGCACTTCTCAACAAATTTTTTTTATTTACGCTTTGCGATCATAACACGTACAGACGTCCTACACAGTTAATCCAAAGCACGAAAGACAAAGGCCTTTGTTAGTTTTTATGCAGTAATAGCGCCACATTTTCTCGCTTTCACAAGACAAACGCGTCCCTTCACGAAACGTATGTTCAACGAATAAAGACAATACTTGCTGTTAATTAGATTGGCGACCATTACAGCCAATAAGGGCATAATTTTATACCAGTACCCAACATCTCGAGGCAACACGTGATCTTGATGGTCACGCCTCACTCAGCGGTTTGAATGGTAATCACGTGTATTTTTTTAAAAACAAAGTCACAGCCGTTACAAGTTTTTTGCATTCGGTTTCACCTTTGATATAGTGATCCGCGCTATCCAAGTATAGTATTTCTACCTCTGCATTAATGTATTTCTTCATTCGGTGCGCATGAGCCTATTTTTCGTTATACACAAAAGAACCGGAGATAGCATGTTTGAAAAGGATTTCTAAAGGCGCTACAGTGTCCGTTGCGTACATGAACGTCTATATTATCTGGTACATATGAATCGCTGCCCGATACAATTTGTAAGCATGGTACATTTATATGGCCGAGGTTCGATGCTAGTTGAGCGTCTGTAAAGTCCCTGAAAGGATGTCAATGTGCAAAGAAAAGCAGATTATGAATCTCGTAGTACGAAGAAAATATATCGTCTTCAGTGTCATTGCCAGAGATGCTAGCATAACGATACGCAGTGATTGGAGCTTCATCACATGCTCGAGGCATCAACTACGACAGTAAGGGAAATAATTCAAAAAAACTACAAGTTCACTAAGAAACGTCTCACCTCGTCTCCTTTCCCTTCTTTAATCAGTTTAGAGGCTAACTCTTGGTACTGTTCTGTATCTGCTAGTGTTGCCATGTATTCTCTATCACTTATAGCGCCCTAAAACCCAGTAGTGTTAACGGCAAAACTAGTTTGAGGCAAAACGCCTTCACAATACTTGTAGGACCAATCCCTTTATTTTTTTAGCGTAAATACCACCTTTGAGGTAAGTGACGACGTCTTGTGCTCCTGTGCTGTAAATAGAGTCGCGTTAGAAGGCAAACTGTATCTTTCTACTTTTCTTTGTAAACGTTCGTCCGCAAACACGTGACAGGGGTTGAAACACGTGGGTAATTCATAAAATAGTATTGTTCTAAGAGTAGCATGTCGCATGAAATTCCAAAGCACACGTGCCTGAACCCAAATAACACTATTGATTCTGATCCTTCGTTGTCTATTAGATACTTTACCAACTCATCTATTTCTTTGCAGTCTCTGTTTAGTTGGTAGTGTTGTGTGATTACATAGTCTATTGGGGACATACTTTTGTATGCTGGATGTGCCATAGCCAAGGTACGACGAAGATAATATCATTTGGACGAGAGAGAATTGATTTTTGTTCAATTCAACTGCAAGCGGTTCTAGATAGTCTGAAGCTAATTTACCAGTCAATTAATCGCGTTACGAGGTTATTAGCAAGCCTTTCCGTAAATACGCACCAAGAAAGCCATCTGTCAAACCAGGAATGTAAACGACATGCTTCTTAAACGTTCCTATGATAAACGCTGAAAGTTTCGCGTCATTGTAGCGAAAAAGGCGACCTGCAAAGATGTTAGGCCCGAAAGAACGAAAAATGGGTGGACTACCTTGCATCACGATGTGGTGGTAATAGCGCGCAGAAAATTTGAAGTCTCGAAGTGTCTAGACATTGCCACAGCGCGGTAAGTAACTACATACGACCAACTAAACATAAGAAACTGCTGTTTATGGCCTATAGACATCATTAAGCGAGCTCATCGGAAAATACGCTATTCGAGCTGCAATTACGTTGATTGGTTGCTCTGGGCGTAGCGAATGAAATGTTGACACATTGCAATGGACCGTTTTGTGACATTTTCCAACAAGAGCTCGTTTAAGTTAGCGCCAGTACACTATTTCAAACTGTAAACGCTATGGGCAACACAACAAGCAACCTACCAGGCGTATCAGCTGAAGATGCTTTGCGCGTTAGAGCCAATTACAAGAAACGCCTCGCGCAAACCTTCAACGTATCTGAGGATGCAGTTTCAGATGCTAAAGGCGACAACACATCATTAGGGATCGTAGTTCGAATAAACGAAGACGCGGCAAAAGCGCTATCCGAACAAACAGGGCTAAAAATCGTTCCACATTATGTCATAGTATCTCATGGAGTGGCTCCTAAAACTGGAAACGAAATAGTAGCTCACATGGATTGTACTGAGGAAGAACTAGCCAAAGTAATTCCAAAAGTGCGTTACTTGGTAGCACTCGCGTAGACATCACTGACGTTACTTTGCAATTTAGGTGTTATCCGATTTTGCGCTATTTCGTTCTATGCAAGAAAGTACAATTTTTAAGCCTAACGAGAGTGCTCAGTGCATGGCCTATGCTCCAGCGACATACCCAGAATCAGGGGATAAGGGAGTTATGATTTTACCCCAGCCTATCCTTACTGGAAGCGAGGGAGAAGGCTTTTTTAATGAAGCAGATTATTGGCCACGTCAATTCTTGACAGTCCATTTTCTCCGCGCTACAGAGTACAACGCTTTGAGATGTAGTGTATCAGTACTAGCTGATATCATAGCCGAGACGAATCCACTTCTTATGAATTCTCCAACAAGATCTCACTACCTCAAGGACGAGCCAATTAAGACAAAGTTTGAGGAAGCAAGAGAAGCAGCTCCAGTAACCCACATGTCCGATGGTCTTACTATGGATTTAGCTGTTAGAAAGGATAAAGAAGGTGGGTGGATACTTAATGTTGTCACTAGCGGTCGTTGTATGGCACATATCTTGTTGCCGCTTGAACAAGCTTTTGACAAGAAAAAAGTACCTACTGGATCCAGGGTTGGCGCTTCAGCCGAAGGAGGAGCAAATATTGTAATGTTCCATTGTCATGACAATGAAGGCGTAGAGATTACTCCTGAGACGGCGCACTTTATAGTAGAGCCTTTAGGGTACTCCAATGACGGAGGTAAAAGCTTAATGAAGGACTTGGATGACGATCTTGCGAAGAAATACTCTGTTCTTCCACCAGGCGAGTTGTATACTGCACACAAGATGATTAGAATGCTTCGTGTTCATGTTTATGCTCCAGCACAGATGTTGGCTCGTATGGTACTTGATGTTCGTACTGCTGTATCTTCAAGGAGCCCTGACTGGGACTCGAAGCCTCTTGTTATGAATTGGGATGATTTATTCAAAGGTGTGGATCCTAGGACAGGGTTTAAGGATGATGTTGTGCCTCAGACAAAACCTTCAAAGTTTCGATTTTGTTGTGGCGGTATGAATTATTTTCAAGATCAAGTTTATATAAACTCTGAAGGTGAATTTTGTGGCCTTTCCGAATGATTTTTGTTCAAACCAATAAAAATAATATTATTTTTAATCAAATCACGTGTGTTTTTTTAGAGACTGAGTGAAAGTACTATGCGACTGTGTGCTAGGATCAATGAAGGTCTTAAGTTTCTTGCTGGAGTTCGTACAACTGCTGTAATTATAAAATGAAATCACTTGCTGGAGTACATGCCATTTCATGAGATTCTGCAGTTTTTGGTATGTGACATTTTAGACTATGCGAAATGAGTTGGAAGTCAGTTGGATATATCTTTATTTGTTTCAATCAGGTACTTTTGAATAAAGAAGTCACAGTTACCAATATGTTTGTGGTCTTTTTTCACGATATGCTTTGAAACGTTTATCGAGTGCTACCCTTTGATAAAGCCTTAAAACCTTTGCAACCGTCCTGAAAACTGGTACCTTGCTTTTTTTAGATTCGGCAGTTCATTTGTCATGGCACAGTCCGTGTCAAAGTCATCAGTAAACCTAGCAAATATAATATCAACTAAGCATATTTTATCACCAAGCAAGTAAGTTCCCTTGATAGGCAAGTCAACAAACAATCAACTGTCCAACAAAAAATCAAATGAAAAGACATGTCCACAGTTTAACAAGCTTTGGAAGCACAAGGTACTTGTTATCTTCAAAATTCTACTATGGACACTAACCAAAAAGTATCAGGTACATGTATCATACCTGATTTTGGGCGTAGTATCTTTCAATGACTTCAAGCTTGCTCGGTATAGTTTTCATAAACTCGCCAACTTTAGCATACATCTCATCTTCTCTGCTATTCTTTGTTACATGTGTATACATTTCAAATATATCATTGAAGTAAGCAGCTAATATTAAAGTTAGATATTATGGGAGAGGTGTAAAAGAGACAAATGTACAAAAAAAGATGATGAAAAATAAAAAAAGGTGTCGCAGCACGTGCATAATTGGTCGATGAGAATACCATCAGCGTTTGATTCTCCATAAAACCCGAATTCTCTAGCAAGGAAACGAAATATTGCTGTCGATTCAGCATAGAGAGCAACTACTACAAATTATGTTAAGAGATCTAGGTACTCATCTTTTGGGACTTTGGTTGAGCAATGGGTTTACCTGTATTCTCGGTTTTGACTTCAAGTGTTGGTAGTTTACCGAAGGGAGTATGAGGTTTGAATGTCTTCCATTGTTCTTCAGTAAGGCGTTCATCATTAAACTCTACAACAACGTCAAAAACAACAGTCTCCTAATACTAAGCCTTGTTTTAATGGTTGCTAACATTGTAACACAAGTTTAAATACATCTGCGCTTGTACATTGGTAATTTAAGGGTGATATTGTACCTTTATTGGCTGCAGCGAAGATATATCTTGCTATCTCTGCACGTCTGCGTATGTTAAAGTAAGAGAGCTTATAAGATGTCATGTTGGGTTCAGTTTGATGCTGTACAAAGCAGCAAGTTAAGTTCAGAAAAGTTGACACTTTTTCTCCCGTTGTACCCATCAGTCAAGCTAAACAGTGGGTCGACTCTTGGCCGCAGAATTTTAAAATGCAATTCGCCTGGATGTTTAACTTGCATGATACACGATAAGATCAAGGCAATTTATTCCTGTTTTTTTCTCTTTAAAGGATAATGTCAATGTTTAACGCTTTGACCAGCGCCTGTATTACAAAGAACACAACTACAATCACCACTCAGAAATGATTCTGTTTACTTTAACCCCTTCCATAGCTTCCGTTGTAATATCACTCCATGTACCCGTAATGTCAAGCGTTTTTAGAGATGTCAAGTGTTTCAAACAAGCATCTGTGAGGTCAGGACATTCATGAACAAGAAAGTACTCAACATTGACCATGTGCTTTAAATGATCATCTGTAATATCACAATAATAAAGGCGAAGTGCTGTAAGATTACTCAATTGTTTAAACCCTGATTCTGATATCATACAGCAAGAATCAAGTGCCAGGTGCTTGACACGTGTCAATAATTTCAATCCGTCATCTGTCAATACCATGTCATGGTCACAACTTCCAACTGTATTACTATCTTCAAGATACTGAAGCCATTCAAGTTTCAGGCCTTCAAGAGTGATGCTGTGTACACCTTTGAGTGTTTTTATTCCTTCAGAAGTAAAGTTATTACTATGTCGAATCGTAATTGTGTGTACACCCTTAAGAGCCTTTAACGAAGCATCTGCTAAATGTTTATATCCATTTATTAAGTCAAGTATGCTTATAGCTCTAGGAAGGTTGTCAAGAACACTATCAGCTGTGATTACACTCCTTCCAAGGTTCAATGTACGAATACCAGCAAGACAAGCAACATCAGTATTGGATAATAATAAAGAGCCACAATCAATTGTTGTATTCTTCAGTAATGGGTGGCCTTTCAGACCATGACAATCAAAGCGATCCTTCAATTTTATACAAACAAAGCCGACATTGTAATAGATAATGTCATTGAACAGTTCAGAGACTTCAGATACTGTAAATCGTGATTTTCTGTCTAAATACCGTAGAATATGTGTTATTATCTCTGGTGGGAATGATGTAAGCTCGTTAACATGCAAACATTGCGAAGTAATTGCTTTGGTGGGTTTCTTCCGCTTTTTTGCGTTCTGCATTCTTATTTTGCTTGTAGTTGTATGTGTTGGACAGTCAATCTATGTTTTAACGTATTTGACCATATTTTATGTTTGACTGTTGAGCACCGGTGATTGAAAATATCAGCCAAAATCTGTTTTGATTTTTAACTAACGTACTGTTCCCTTTAGGTCAATTTCTCAGTCGCAACGAACACAGGTGGTAGTAGCTTGTTGTCAGAACAGAATTTGGTATAGGAGAATTTAGGTTGGTTTATTGCAACAACTCAGTTGGCCCAGTTAATGTCACCTGAGTTTGTTTTCGTATTCCAGGTGACAGATGTTCCTGAAGCGAATTTACGAGTGTAAACATCTCCTTCAACTGTCGCTGGACCAAGTGGATTTCCAAGAGGCTTTTCAAATTGAGGATCCCATCCGTCACAGCCCAGAATACATCCTTCTTCAACTGCAAGTAAGAATAAAATGATGTCTCTTTGAGTACAAGTAGACTCTGTTGTTGGTGGTTGATTCGTTGCGTGATCGTGTACCATGAAGTATACGTAAAGTGCGCCACTTTTGAAAGCATTTTGGACATCATTTATAATCGTAGACGGAGAGCGCTTACCTACGTGTGTCACCTCCGCTGTTGTATTGTGAAAAATAAAACCTTCCTTTCCGAATAGCTCATAAATCCCATCCATCAAGAGTTCCTTTCCTTCGTTGTAAGCATTCGCATCAGCTTCTGATATCTCTCCACATGATATATCCCATGTCTTACCATTGTTGTATTCGCAGAGCTGCCTAAGATTATGACGTCAACAAGGATGGTACCAAATCAACTGATACATGTTGAAAAAATAAAAAGAAGAAGCAAAAGAAAAGAACCTGGAAAGTTCAGAAGAAGATTTCACCACGCCATAACACATACCAAATATTTGACGACTTGTTGTATTGTGCCCGAATGGTAGCCTTGTCAGGGAAAACACCATCGACTTTTTTATCAGCCAAAAACTTTAACCACATATCACGTGTCTTTTTCTTCCCTTGATCGAATGCGTTTATGCCAGGCATACCGTTGTCATTTTTAATGGTTAATAATTTACCATCAGTCTTAACGACATCTGCACCAATAGCCAATGCCTGTTCGTGTAAACTTATGAATCCAAAGTCGTACAACGTGTTTAAATAGAAAACAACGGATAACTTTGGATTAATTGCCCGTGCTGCGTTAATGGTACTCTCTTGGTATTTGTCGGCACCGCAAGACGCTTGACAAGGCAGTGGTGGCTTTTTTGTCGCATTGGCAAGACATTCGTCCCAACAAGGTCCTTCCCACTTTTCTATCACTATCATACGCATTTTAGCGAGCATTTCAAGGTTTTCTTGAGATCTGTGGCTCGAGTTCTGACCACCGAAGTAACCAACAGGTATCGTGGATAAAGAAACATCTGGCGGCACTATACATACCACGTGGATGACGAATAAAGCGACAAGTATCCCAGCAATTCTGTTTGTTTGTTGTAACATTTGTGTAAACTAAGAACAGTATTTCGAACTAATTTGACGGTTTTTTGGCTCGTTTTGTACATCATCATAGAGACTTTAAATTATGCTATTATGATCCGTCTCAAAAAACCACGTTACTGGTTGTAATACTGTACAATCGAAGAGACCTATAGCTGTAGGCTCACCTCACATGTAATATTTTACACGTAAGATGACATTGCAGTAGTTTAAAAACTAACACGGGTCTACTTCTAAATAAGGAAAGTGACCCGAGAATCCAAATACCATCAACTCAAACTAGAATAATAAAAATAGAGCTGAGCATTGCACGAATATTCTTAATATGGTTAGTAGACATTAATGGTTTACCGAGGAATGATTTCTAAATGGAGAATCAAATCTTAATTGTTGCTTGTTTCATCACAAATCAAAATCAAAAACAACAACAATGACAACAGCAAATGATAAACTCGGATGTACTCCAAATCTCACTTACATTCAACTTGGTAAACTTGGAGGACATGGTGGTCCAGTCAGGTAGTCCAATCTAGTACAACGACCCAAACTCAAGCTAAAAACCTGTTTAGGTTCTTCATGTTATTGAACGGCATCAAGTTTATTGAAGAGATTATTGACTTTCCAAGCGATTGGCCTGAAAAAAAGAAGGAGATAATCAATAGTGGATTAAATCCTTTTGGCGGTGTTCCAATATTGCACTTAAATGGTAAGGATAACTCTTTCGTGTTTAAACAATCTAAGAAAATGATGAGGTCTTAACATGTGCGAACATGTACCAATGATAAGATACATGGCAAAGAAACTTGGTAAATACAGTGTTGATGATATCAAAGACTATCATACTGATAGGGCTGCATCTGCATACATTTCTTATCGTGATGCTTGGGTACCTGTTGTGTTGGCAGGAGGAGATAAGCAAAAGTTTGGTGAATATCAAAAAACACAACTCAAAGCTTTTGACACCATTTTGGGTCAAACTGAGGGTGATTACTTCTCAGGTACAACATACATTGGTTATTGTTCAATGTTAACTTTCTTGCACAGGTAAAGAAGTTTCTTTCGCTGACATCTTGGTTGCATCAATGATAAGAGATGTGTCTTTGACTGTTCCTGATTCTCTTGACCTCAAACCTGTACCTCGTTTGAGCAAGATGTACAATGCTGTTATTTCTCTTGGTCCTATCAAGCAATGGATTGACGCCTAAATGCCTCTGCACAAATAAAGTATCAGCTTTTCAAATAGCGTTGTATGTTGGCTGTTCTCATGAACGTTCTACAAAAAGACTTACACTTGATGCTCATTGTTATACCAAAATTTGCTTCGTCCAGTTCTATTACCATTAATCACTTGTTCCTTAAGTATATTAATCATGGCACATAGGGCTAAATTATTGTCAACTCTGTGAGTTAGCGCTCTTTATTCTGCTATGTACAATTCTAATCCTTCTAACACATGTGACAGATTAATTTGGTTTTTAACAACTTCAAAAGACGATTCATGTTCTGGGAAGTAGCGCTTCAAAAATACTTGAGCAACTTCCAAAGAGCACACTTGTACAACGATATTACTAAAGAAGCTCTCATTACACTTTACAAGACGAACAAGTGGAGGATTGTCAGTTGCACCGTCTGATTTGAAAGTAATGATGAAATCATTGCCTTCTTTTTTCGCTTGGTTACCAGTTAGCAAAGACCATTGCTTTGCTGCTTTATCCATATCAGATACTTTGAATACTAGCTCTTTAACACGTAGTATTCCAAGCGGGCCACCATTATTATCCTTAATCTTCTGTCCATCAGCCGCCCAAGCACGTTTGACGTCATGGGCGTATTCCAAAGTGCTAATAATCTGAGAAGATGAATGTCCTTCAACGCCAGTAACTAAATCACATTCATAAGCGGGACCACCGAAGTCTGGTGGATACACCAAGTTCCTAGGAGGAATGGTTAAAGGAAATAAAAGCGAGAATATGTTGTACTTGTTTTCTTTGATCATAGTTTCAAACAGTTCTTTTGGTACTGTTATTTTCATCGTTTCTTTAATAGTAACGCCTTCTCCTACTGTTAAGTCACCTTCATCAGGCATGGTTTTAGTATTGAGGGCAAATATCACATTCCAATACTCCGCACCAACAGCTGGTTTTCCTGTAACTTTGTGACTAAGAAAAAACAAAGAAACAAAAGTTTAGATAAATTTAACGACTTGTACCTGGTGTTGGATTTAGTGGATTGTCTGGTAGTAAGTATACTGGCTGAATATTCATATTTCCCAAGAATATCAAACCAACTTCGTATCCAAGAGCAGGAGAGCCTTTGTATTCCCACATTGCTGGTAGACCGAAAATATACTTAAGTGTCCTGAATATCGACGGTGCTTTGGCTTTTGAGCATAAAGGTGCAACAATAGAAGGTCTGTAGAGATATGTTGTCATGGTGTTGTATAAACGTTACCAATGTGGAATGATTAAGTGAGTGCACAACAAAACGTGCACGGCATGAATTGTAATATTCCACTATGGAGCACTTTGTATCGCTGTTTTGAATATAGAAACATGCCCTTCATGTTGTTCAATAGCCTATGTTTATTCAAATCCACAACGGAGCTCCGGAATAACAATATCACCGATCGGGCAATCTTATGTCACCCAGGATTGAAACATGTAGATGCTGACAGAAACTACCTCAACGCAACCACCCAGCATCACCCTGTCAAGAGAAAGACCTATCCTTTGGATGACCTAAAATCATGTGACTCTAACTTTGTTTTTTCAATAAGAATTTGACAATTTATTATTTAAAACCAATGTTTCATCGCTGGGTATGAAGTCAAAGTCGACACATAACAACTAAAAGCATATGGTTGAAGCCATAGGCTAGAATAACTTGCTTCGTGTAAGTAATAAAAGTCAGCTCCATAAGGTGGTTTAGTGGCGACTAATTTCCCCCCTTTACATTTGTACCAATTGGTATAATAACCGACAATCAAGCCTTCAAACTGTTCAAATATTCCTTGGAATCTTCGAAACTGGACTTTATCCACAAAGATAAACTCTGCAGTCTTACATATTGCTCTTATTCCAACTTCAGTTATGGACTTGTTCTCAGAAATGTCAATCGAGTTTATGCCAGAAAATGAACACAACACTTCATCATTCACCGTTGGATCACGTCCGTCAAAGTTCTTCACATCAGATATGTATTCAAATCCTTTGTTTGTCACACCTGAAAAGCCTCTATATTTCTCTACTATCAGTAAGTTCTTTACGCCTGATAAGGCTTTCAGAGTATTATCTGTTACACCAGTTATTGCATTTAACCCAACTTCAGTCAATTGAAGTGAATTGTAGTTGCTATAAAAAATCAAATGCCTAATACCTGCCAAGTGTTTAAGTCCTTTGTCTGTTATCTTCATTCCATTTAAAGACAGACACGTGACTCCTGAAAGATGAGAAAGAGTATCATCTGATATTTCAAAGTCTACACATGGTAAAAATACAGTATCTGCTCCAGCAAGGTGCTGAATGGCGTTCTCAGAAACCGTAGAGTCATCTAAAGCAATTGTATGAACACCTTTAAGTAGCTTCACACTTTCATTAATACGCGTATTATTCAGTAAGATAGTGTGAACACCAACAAGTGCTCGTACTCCCTTATCTGTCACTGAAGTGTCACTTAGATCTATCGCATAAACTCCAGTAAGTGCTGCAATACCTTCGTCTGTAATATTCTTACAAGCATTCAGGTCTATTGTGCGAATACCAGCGAGAAGTTTTAGATCATCATCATTAACCTTGGTACAAGAAAGATCAATTTTACGGACATTATACAAAGCCAGCAGTCCGAGTGTAGTCACATTAGTATGCGGAAGGATAAGTTCTCTCACTGAGCCACAATGTTGAAGAATGACATCTGTGGGATCTTCTCGCTTGAAAATCATTCTAGAATTTGAAATGATAATACCAGACTTCTTCATATCATGTATGTTCACGCCTGTTGGATAAAGGTATTTGTACCCAACGAGGTCATACAGAACACTCTTCCATATCTTACAAGTCAAAGAGACTGCACAACGTGACTTGTCATGAAGAAATGACAAGATGAGAAATAAAACATCAGCTATTAGCTTGCTAAAGAGAGGTTCATGCTTCAGAAGTGGTCGTTTTGTAAGAACGTAATTTAACCTATCTCCGTAATCTCGGAGATTGGTTCCCTTGTATCTTATATCACCCGGAGATCACTATCTCACGGGAATAAACAAGTTAACAGCTCCTCTCTCGTACTCTTTGGATATAAACCTCCCACATAATTTGGCGATACGATCTGGATTTATTTACCTGCGTTAAATTTCTTTTCTTTTTTCTTTGGCGATAGATATTACACTAAACACTTGACTGGATACTAAAACTATGTCTGAGGCTGATAAAAAACCTAAACTTAAGAAGCGCACCGCGAAGAAGACGTCCACTCCGAAGAAAACTAAATCTAAAGGCAAGCACCAAACTGTAAAGCCGAAGGATGGCACTGTAAAGCTTAAGAGCGCCGGTAAAGTACCAACTCCGGTATCACCGAAGGGAGATTCTCTCTCCAGTACCGACTCACCGCGTGACGTGCCATTGCCGTCTACAGCTCAAGGTGGTGTTGAAGAAAGTCCGAAAGATGGCTTTGATCTTTGTAACCCAAGAACGCCAGAGGGTAGGCCTTTGTACTCTGCTCGGCGTAGACAAGAGATCCTAAAAATACTTCCGCACCAAGTAAAGGGGGAAGGCGGAGTTCGTATTGTTGGCGTTGACTGGTCTAACACTGTTCCTCTCGGTAAGAAGGCTCGGTGTGAGTTGAAACCACTGGTTAATGATGCCGACTTTATTGATTTTTTCCGTTCTGTTCGTAATTTTGTTGAAATCGGTGGTTACGATGCTCGCTCGTACAACGGTCTTCTCCGCCAACATATTAAAGGCGAGGCCGGGGTAAGATCGTTGAGATCAGTCTCGATCAACCACCACACGTTTTCTTGAACATCCTGCTCGGTCATTTTAAATCAACCGGCAAGATGATTCGTCTCCGAGATGAGTTAAGGAGATCTAGCATGGAATCATTGGGCTGTTCGGTTCAAGAATGGTGCAACCATGTTAAGAAGCAAGGAGAGTTAGTGTCGTTTGAGCCTAGTAATATTCTTGACCTTTTTATTGATGGTCTTAGCTCCGACATCTGCAGTAGAGTTCGCTTTGAAATGAATAGGGAATCTGCAGTACAGACCCTTGACAATGCTCTACACATCGCGTCTCTTGCTGTTGCTACTCCTCTCAATCCTTTGAAAAGGCCAGCCCCTACTGTTAATGCTCTTGATCAGCACGGTGGTAAACGTCATAAAGGCAATGGCTCTTCTGGTAATGGTAATGGCGGTTCAGCTTCTAATGCTCATGGCAATGGTAATTCTCAGCGTGGTAAAGGTAAAAGGAAAACCTGCTTTCGTTGTAGACGCATTGGCCATTCTTCTGTAAAGTGCAAAGCCTTGAAGCATTCCGATGGCTCCCTGTTGTATGATCACCAGCGTTATGGGGACCTTGCTATGGCATTCCCTAACAGGCGAGATGTTTCTCGTTCTGCTCAACCACCTCCGTATCACGACTCTCGTTATCGTGATGTCCATCCTTCTCCAAGAAGAGATGATCGTAGAAGAGGTTACCCAAGGTCTCAGCAACCTCCTCAACCTCCTCCACGTCTCAACAATGTTGACATGGGTTACTCTCCTCAATACCCTCGTCAATATGACAATTATGTACCTCAGTACCAGAATCGCAATGACGATCTGTACAGAGAAAATAAAGATCAATTTGGTTATTATTCTGACTTTATTGATAATGAGTTCTCGCCTCATGTTAAACCCTCAGAAGGTAAAGCAGGACCTTCACATGTTAACCTTCTCTGGAGTGACCTTTCAAACACCGTGATGGAGCTAGACCAACCTGATGTGCCAACTCATTCTTATAATGTGGCTAAGGCAAAGGTTAAAGTCAGGTCTAAGCATGTTCTTGCCTTGTTAGATTCCGGTGCTAGTATTAGTATTGTGAGTTCTAAGTTGATAGGTGACATGCACTTACATTCTAAAGTAAGAAAGACTAAGCTACCACCCATTCTTACTGCGGATAACCACGCTATGACAGCTGTTGGTTTGGCCAGTATACCTGTCACTATTGGTACTCAAACGTATGAAGTTGAGTGTCATGTGATTAATAATTTCAAATACGAATTATTATTGGGTATGAATGTGTTTATTGAACAAGGTTTAGTGATGGATTTCAATAAGAAATGCCTTCGCAACAGTATTAAAGAGGAAGTGCCTCTTAGTACCACTCGGAGAAAGGTATATAAAAGTGATTGCACTACCGTGATTACTGGTAACCGTGTCATCATCCCCAAGCGATCTCAAGTAACGTTCTTTGCCAAACTAGCTACACCTCTCAAAGGTAAGCAAGGTATTGTTTCGGCTCTAGAGGTTTTAGCAGTGGATGGTAGAACTCAACTCTATGAGGACACCGGTGTACAGTTAGCTGCTTCCATTAGCCAGGTTATCAAAAGTATGGTACCTGTTCGTGTTATGAATGCATCCAATCGTGATGTAGCTATACCTAGAGGTTATAAATTAGCTCAGTTCAAGAGCATTGAAGAAACCAATGAAGTCCTATCCATGGACATTGATTATGCAAAAGAGCTAGTCGATTTACGTTCTCAGAAGGTTAGTGAGGAAAAGATCCGAAAAGCTAAACAGTCTTTCAATCTTGATCACTCTGACATCACTCCTGAACAAAAGGAAGAGACGTATCGTTTATTAGCTATGTACATGGACGTAGCTGCAGAGAAACTCGTACAACCAGGTCAAGTGAGAGGTGCTCAACACTTCATACACACTCCTCCTGGTCAACAACCAATCAACATCCCTTACCGACCCATGAATCCAGCTCAAGCTAAGATTCTTAAGGATGAGGTTCGAAAGATGCTTGAAGATGGTGTTATTAGAGAGTCTAAATCCTCTTGGAGTTCTCCTGTAGTTATGGTTCGTAAAAAGTCTGGTGGTTGGAGGTTCTGTATTGATTTCCGTGAGTTGAACAAAGTAACTGACAAGGATGTTCACCCTCTACCACGTGTTCGCGATTTACTGGACGCACTTAGTAGGGCTAAATACTTCAGCTCTTTTGACGCTGTTAGTGGTTATTGGCAAATACCTATGGCTCCAGAACATCGTGAAAAGACTGCTTTTGCAACTCGTTGGGGACTGTTTGAATTTATGGGTATGCCATTTGGTTTAAAAAATGCGCAAGCAACCTTTCAGCGGCATATGAATTTGATGCTCTCAGGTCTACTCTGGCAGACGTGCTTGTGTTATGTAGACGACATCATTATCTTTAGTCGAAGCTTTGAGGAACATTTAGTTCACTTGAGACTTGTTTTAGAGAGGTTGCGTGCTTACAACATTAAAATCAAACCCAGTAAATCTGTACTCTTCAGAGAAAGCATTGAATTTCTCGGCCACGTAGTCACCGCTGAGGGTGTTGCTACAAATCCACGCATTATTAAAGCTATAGTGGAATCCAGACCTCCTGAGAATGTCAAAGAGGTGGAGACATTCCTTGGGATCACGGGCTACTATCGTAGATTTGTCGCGAACTACGCTAGAATAGCAGCTCCGTTGAATGACCTGAAAAAGAAGGACAAGGTCTGGTGCTGGTCTAAAGAATGTCAAGAAGCGTTCGAATTACTTCAACGGGCTCTCATCACGCCCCCTATACTGCAACATCCAGACTTCAACTTACCATTTGAGATCCATGTTGATGCTTCTGGTCGCGCTTGTGGCAGTGCTCTTGTGCAACGAGTGAAAGGGAAGCAGCACGTCATAGCCTATCATAGCTATACCTTCTCTGACACCCAACGACGCTATTCTACAATTGACAGAGAATGTTTGGGTATTGTGATGGCGCTGAGAGAGTTCAAGGGTTATATCTCTTTTTCTCAATTTAAACTCATTGTCTATTCCGATCACAAACCTCTCAAATATTTAAATTCTCTCAAGAATCCTAAAGATGTAGTAGCACGTTGGTTAATGGAAGTACAACAGTACGACTTTAACGTTGTATACAAGAAAGGTGTCAATCACACCGACGCCGATGCTTTGTCTAGAAAACCAATTGCCAAAATTTGCAATTTGGTTACTAAACACAAACCAGTATATAACTGGGCTCACCTGCAAAGGCAAGATCCTAACCTCACAGTATTCATTGAATATCTGGAAGGAGGACGGATCCCTACGCATCTCAGGCGTAGACATGGTTTCAAAGAAGAAACTTTTATTACCAATGCGAGACAGCTCACCATTGACGCTAACACTGGCATGTTATACCATGTTAAGAAAGTTGTTGATGCAGCGGATCCAAATGGTAGTAACCTGATCTTTCAAATAGTAGTACCCCATGCCATGCGAAGTGTTGTGCTTAGACAGTGTCATGACATGCCTTTCTCAGGGCATTTTGGCTTTATTAAAACCTATGAGCGATTAGCTGAAAGGTTTTATTGGCCTCATATGTACGCTGATACTCGTGAATGGTGCCGCTCGTGTTACACCTGTCAGCGAAATAAAAAAGCACGTTTACCAAAAGGAGGTTTTGCTGTACCGTTTGCCGTACTTGAGCCACTCCAGGTAATCGCAATGGATTTGGTAGGGCCGTTACCTGAAACACCGAAAGGGAATAAATACCTTCTGGTGCTCACAGATCACTTTACAAAGTGGGTTGAGGCATTTGCAATTACAAGTAAAGATCCCTCTGAGGTCTCCTACAAATTTGTAACTGAATTCTGCTTTCGTTACGGTATTCCTAAACAGGTATTGACTGATCAAGGGGGTGAGTTTGTCTCCGAGTTCTCAAACAAAGTCTACAACACACTGCACATTGACAAAAGGCAAACTACCGCCTACCATCCTCAGACTGATGGTCAAACTGAACGATTCAATCACACTTTGATTGAGGTTATCAGAGCGTTTGTTAATGAGCAACAAAGTGATTGGGACTATTGGTTACCTTATGCGCTCTTTGCATATAGGACCGCTTACCATCATGCGACTCAGCATACACCCTATCAGTTGGTGTTCGGTAGAAAGCCTATACTCCCCATCGACTTGGTCTCAGATGATATCAGAGTTTCAATGCCTGATAAATACAAGATCGGTGATTGGGCAGATAGGTTAGCTCATCGCTTGAAATACGCTTACCAATTGGCTAAAGCAAATATACTCAAGGCGAAACGTGAGCAAGCGAGATACTATAACAAGCATCGTCGCGCAGTTCAATATAAACCAGGTCAACTTGTCTGGTTATGGGTTCCAGCCCTCAAAAAAGATCAAAAAAGCAAACTTACTATGAAGTGGCACGGCCCTTATAGTATTTTGCAACAAACAGGTCCTAACAATTTCATGTTAGATTTACCAGCTGACAGTCAAATGTCACGTGTGGTTAATGTTGACCGACTCAAGCCGTTTATTGATTCTTACCTAAGACCACTTGGTCAAGTTAGTCGTACTATGGCTAGAGATGCTTATTTGAAACGTAGTGTGGTCACTCCTCCTATTTCTGATGGGGATAAGAGTGACAATTATGTTGAAAATGAAAAAGCACTCCCGGATTTACCGCCAGTAGATGAGTTCTCTACCAAGCTTAAAAGCATCAAGGCGCAGGGAGCTAGACATATTCAAAAAGTACATAACTCACGTAAACATAGACGTGCTCCTCGAGTCGAGATCCTTAGAGATCTATTGAGGGATTTACTGTCTTCCTCTTCTAAATTTGACAGAAAAACGCTTGACAAACAACTCAAGTGGCTCATCGGTAGAGGTTCCCTCTACATTCGTAGTAATACACTTCAACAGCGTTTACTCACGGAGATGAAAGCTTGTCCAAGCGCTGACTCGTTACGTGAATGGTTGACTGTTCTGATCAAGCAGTTTCCTACCCGTTTAGCTAGCGAGGTTAACCTTTGCCTTATCGAGTTTTAGTTGTTCTCCTTTTGGAGTCGTACTACTGTTGGTGTTTATTAAGAATAACTGTTGGTTTTTGATTTTTATTATTGGCTGTTCGTTGCTGTACAGGAAGTTCTTGGTCTCAACGAAGAAGACAGAGGAGTTGCAACAAGATCACAAATCGTCCCCCTTAGGCGTTGACCAAGGTTCGAAGGTTGTTGGGTTTCCTGTGATGTTGCAAGATGATTAGCGATACGGAGTATCTTTATTAAATGAGGGAGATTTGTAAGAACGTAATTTAACCTATCTCCGTAATCTCGGAGATTGGTTCCCTTGTATCTTATATCACCCGGAGATCACTATCTCACGGGAATAAACAAGTTAACAGCTCCTCTCTCGTACTCTTTGGATATAAACCTCCCACAGTTTTAACATCACTGTAAGGTTTTTGAATAAAATTCAACCAGTCTGGGAGATTATGGAACAGTACCGCAATTCTGGATGTTCACTGTGAAGAAATGTTTAGATTTTGATACTTCCTGAAGAAAAGAAAAGCTCTTCTGTCCACAAGTAGTACGAAATCAAAATACGTAGTTCTGGTACTTTAATTCTTCAATTATCACGTGCGTTATACCTATAATGAAAGTGTTGCTTTCTAAGTCTACAAAGTTGCGTTTGTACTACCCAACCTTTCAAGTAGTTTGTTTGAACATAGCGTAGATGTTGCTAGTTAAATCAAAGGCGTCAACCGGATAAGGTACTACTTTATGATTAAAAAATAATCTCCCAATGGAATATCAGTTAATCTTTTTTATATATTCATCAACTTCAAACCTGAGCTATAAACTAGTGACACGGTCATTTTCTCCATATCCTATCATCCCCTTCATGATGTGACACTACGTTGATTGGTTTTGACTTCGATAATTTTTCTTCTGTAACTTTTGTTCGGACTTTGACCTGTTAAAATAAA
This sequence comes from Trichosphaerium sp. ATCC 40318, assembly GCA_038496445.1. Lineage (NCBI taxonomy): Eukaryota > Discosea > Flabellinia > Trichosidae > Trichosphaerium > Trichosphaerium sp. ATCC 40318. The sequence continues at coordinate 132,165 of JALMLS010000225.1, forward strand.
CACGCACAACGAACCGATACGCGCAACGTTAAAAATAGCGCCACTTTACAAGGAGTATATCTTACTTGCACCATTCAATACAACTATAGTATCATTCCAGAGCCAACAATGCTAGCAAAACGTTACAAAGAAGTCTCAAGCAACACCAATATCGATACGAAGCTATTAGACATACCAACGGAGATCATCGCTCATTTGCTCGCGTTTTTGAGCCGTTGTTATCGATTTGCAGTTTCCCAGAGCTGTAAACGACTATGTGACATTATAAGGCATCACGTTGGCTACGAAACAATCACTATTCTGAAAGATGAAGTGACTTTGAGTTGTTCATATCTTCGTGACAGTCCACTACTAAAAAATACACAAATAACTGTATGGAACCCAACAGACTCAGATCTTAGTATGCTTTCAGGTGTTCGAGACCTTAGCATTAAAAAGGGTACCTTGGTAACAGACACCGGATTGAACTCTATTTGTGGTGTACGCTCTTTACTCATAGAGAGTTCTGAAAGTGTCACAGACGCAGGGTTAGTGCCACTAGTGGGATATTTTAAGTCCATTTTTTTGTACAGGCTCACAAACATTACCTCGGACGCTTTGAAAGCACTTGCTGGGATCCCGATTATAAGTATTCCGTACTCTCCCTTAGTTACAGATGACGTCTTAGTTGCATTAGCGGGAGTACACACAATAGTTTTAGCTGGTTGTGAGTGTATTACGGACGTAGGTATTTCTGCTTTGGCTGGTGTTCATTCCATAAAGTTGTGTGATACGCAGGTGACAGATAAAGGTGTCTCAGCTTTGGTTGGTGTACATACAATCAATTTATACGAGTGTGAGGGTATCACTGTAGAGTCTATGAAGTACCTTACGGGTGTACATACTATCACCCTATCTAAAACAAAGGCAACAGATGATTGGATTAAACATCTGTCTGGTGTACACACTATCCATCTTCGTTGTTGTGATATCACTGGAACGTGTTTCAAATACCTATCTAGTGCGCATGAAGTTGATCTATCATACTGTAATAATATCAACGGAGATCACGTGAAATACCTCGCAGGTGTACATACTATCAACCTATCTCGAACAAATGCAACAGATGATTGGCTTAAACATCTGTCTGGCGTGCACACTATCAATCTACAAGCATGTTCAGGTATCACCAGCGAGGGTATGAAATACCTTTCAAAAGCGCACACTATCAACTTAATAATCGATAATGTAATATCAAGCGATTGGCTCACCCATCTCTCCAGCGTTAAGGAGATATATTTGCTCAGCACTGAAACTATGCTCGAGTATCTGAAAACACTAAAAGGTTACAGAATAGATGAATTTTATTCAATTCTAAAAATAGATAAAATTATGTGAGCGAAGGTCGGATTCTTGTCCGAGCAAGCAACAGGCGCGACCAACAGAGAACAGCGCTACATCCGCTGTTCTATCTTACATATTTCTAACAAAAGAGAATATATTTTGTACATAGTCCCGCAGAAATGTGTTACTAAATAAATTCGTAACAATTCTATCTTTGGTAAATGACCTACAGTAACAACAAAAACGCGTGTAAACACATGGAAAAGTATCAAGACTTTGAATTTGTTTAAGTAAAAAACCTGGCTTAGTTTTTTGTAGAACATTGTGCACGTGCAGCAATTGTATGTCCAATCCGGTTTAATTAGATATTTTTATTTTGTCTTTTTTGCAATAGAGTGATTTTACTCTACTTTGACACCGTGACTGTGGCTATTGCCATGGTGTTCTGTATAAGCTTCGCGCCATGCATTACCATAGGTCTCAAGAGATGAGTGAACATCAGCAAATGCACGCCAAAGTGGTTTTACCTAAGAGTATTTGAGTTGGTGGGTTTTTTGGAATAATTTTAAATCCAAAGGACAGCAAGGCTGTTCGTCTGGGTGTTCGGTTTTTTATGTTTATACCGTACCTGTATCTTTATACCATGTTTTGCGTATAGATTCTTTACACGTTCATGTATTTTAGGCAAGCTATGACGAGGCATTGTAGGGAAAAGATGATGTTCAATTTGGTAGTTCAAATGACCTGTGAACCAATCATTGAATAATCCACCTTCAATATCACATGTAGCATCAACCTAAATTCGAATACAATAAGCACTCGTACGCAATAAAATAGAAGGGCAAGAAGTGAAAAAATATGCTACTAATCATAGCACGAATGGAGGAAAAAAAGGTTGAAAAAACAATGACGAGGAACGTTTTGTTTACCTGAATTTGAGGCCAATTCTTTTGTGTATCGAATCTGATGGAATCACCCATTACAATATGACTCATTTGAGTAACCCAAACGAACCAATGACTCTCAAGTAATCGTACAAACATGTACATCTGGCAAGATCCTAACGAAAAAGTTAAATTAAAAAAAAAGGTTTGGATTAGGCCGTACCCCAAAAACCAATGTAAGGTGCTGTGAACCAAGTTATGCGTGACATACCGAATAAAACGATTGCAATCTCAAAAAATAGTCCCTTGTTGAGAACTAGGAGTAACGGTAAGCGAGGTATAACATCAATTGTGCAAAGTTAAAAGAAAAAGAGAAAAAAAAGAAGTTGCCAACAAATCTTTAATTGACGTACGGAAGGACCAGATTTCAATGTGGAAGTAAACAGGGAGCAATAGTGGAGGTCCAATCAAATGCCAGTAGTATTGTTGGTAGTTGTATGGTAGAAAACCTTTGTCTATTGGCAAGGAGGGTTAGAATTCAATATTTTAAAAGAAAAGGTTCTTCGTACCTTTTTTAGCCCAAAGCTTGGACACTTGATCACCCAATACGAAAAAATGTGTCATTTTGATATCAGCATCTTTATTAACAACGTTTGGTTTAGCATGGTGATTAAAATGGCGCCAATTCCACCTGTTTGATCCAAGTTAGAAAATAAAATAAAATGCACGTAAAAAAAAACAACAAAGGATCTTACCATGTTGGAGAAGCAGACTTGAGTATTGTCATAACAAACCAATGCATATAATGATTCATTTTAGATCCATTGAATACAGAGAGATGTCCGTAATCATGTTGTGTCCAACCAGCTTGTGCCTAACAACAAGAAACGTAAGTGTTCGTAATTGACGAAAACGAACAAACCCAAAAAAAAAGAAATTATTAACGGTGGTTCTTAGATCTGATCAAATGTGAAAATTAAAGTTTTGAGCCATTTGATAACCACACTAATGGTCTTCGCCACGAAATAATCTGAGAAAGAAAAATGGGCTGTTGAGGAGGTGTTTTTTTTCATTAATTGGGATTTTTATGTACCTGAGCTGTAGCGAGCAGGATAGAACTGCAAAGAAAGCTAGTCCAACTGACACCAAAAAAATAAAACACAGAATAAGCAGCAGCCTCAAGAAGGATAATATGCAAGAGGTGTAATACGTAAAAAATCTAAACAGATTGTTAACCGCAAAAACCTCAAATCAAAAAAAGAAAATGAAGCCATCTTTTAGGAAAAGGTATTTCATAGAATACCAACTATAGTTTAATAGTTTATCGTACCGGCTCAGGCTTGAATAAACCTTCCTTTATAGCCTCAGCACGTAGTTTTCTGAAGTCTTGGACGAGAGGTGGTGTAGGTGGTGCTGTTGATTTATCCAAGGTTCCTATAAGCTTATTTAGACGTATGCAAGCGTGGATTCTATGTCACAATGTCTGCAAACGAATTGGGTTTTTTCGTGTTTAGTGAAAATTTGACTTGGTTCATAGGGTAAATTGTGTTGCTTACCTTTGCATGGGAGCTCTGCAAGGAACTTATTGAAATTAGTCTTGTCTTTTGGGTGTAGAGCAGTAACGACATCAGAAGCATCTTCGCCTAGCAAAAACTGAGTGCTCAGAACAATATAACGCCCAAAATTTATAAATTACAACTCGTAAAAGTGCAAAAAAACCCCAGTGCACCAAAACACGTACCTGCGTATCCCAACACTACGCTTTTACCACCAGGATGGGTTCTTGACCATTGCGTAACATCGTAAACTTTTCCATACACAGCAATCCTTAAAACCTTAAAAAACAGTATCTAACGGTTACGTACCATGCGTCATCACGCTTGTTGTGCTGTTTGAGCACATCGAAACTTACAGTTGTTTCCATCATGATGTACTAACACTCAGGAACCACTAACTTATTATCAAAGTTGGGAAATACGCTCAACCTCACTGCTTCGGTTTCCGAGTAACAAAGTCAACTAATTTCACTTTACAAACTGTTCTCCATCTTATTACACCTGAGTATGCGCTAAGAAAACGTAACGCAAAGCTACAGGCTGCACTGTCTGTATTTGTCAACGGCCGTTTGAGCCTCAATTCGCCTAATACGTACTGTATACATCTTGTGTGTTCGATACGAGCAGAAAATCAAAAAAGTAACCTTCTTTACAACACAGTTGCTTTTTTTGTACATGGACGGTTTTATTATAAACCACAGAACCAACGCTGTTTTACAACTAATTGTTTTGGAAAACAAGTAGACGGGAGGTAAGAAAAAATGAAAAAAATTACATGCGCTTAACGCCTGAGACATCGTCAATGTCGTCGTTTTCATCGTCGTCATCATCATCGTCGTCGTCATCGTCATCATCCTCAGCATCAGCGTCACTCCAATCAGAGCTTGACTCTGTCCAACTCGTTCCAAAAAACTCATCGCTTCGTCGCAAAACTGACTCTAAATCCATCCTGCTCGCTCGACTTTCTGTTGTTAAAACTCGAACTAATGCTTCTAACCGGGCTCGATCTTTTGGAAGTGGAGTTCCAGAGAGCTGAAACAAAAGGAGTGAGAAAAGCATAAAAAAAGCAAAGAAAAAAACTATTGTACCTCAATCCACCGCTCTATTGTCTTGCCTACACCATAGCCATCAAAAGCCTTTGTGCAACAAAGATCCTTTGGTCTGTACTTTGGTGTACCAGGTATAAAATCAGGTGTATGTTTACATAGATTAGAAAACGGACGACTTATCCCAAAGTCAATTAAACAAATACTCTAAAACAAAAAAAGTCAACAAAAAAGGAACGTTCTATTAAAAAGTCAGACGCTGTGACGTACCTCTCCTTCCTTTTCCCACATTACATTACCTCGCTTTATATCGTGGTGCAAGTAACCACTTCTATGCATATTTGCTGTAGCAGTAATCAACTGTTTAGCACATATATTATATTGTTTTGGGTTTGGTAAACATCGAGCCAAAAGAGGCATAACAATGACCAAAGCAAGCTTCTAAACAAAACCATATTAACACCAAGCGTAGGCATACAACATGGTACAATAAATACGTACTACAGGATCGACATAGTAGTCTATAAGTTGTACAATATGCTTCAAATTCTTCAACTCAAGCATAATATGAATTTCATCAATAAGATATAAAAATTTTGAACTAGGACATTCCGACATGGTGTATTCAATAAATTTGCCGGCTATAAATATAGGTGTTCCATTTGTTTTTTTAAACCTGGGTGGCAAGTCAATTATGACACAATGGGTAACGTGTGAACGAAAAAGCACAACCAAAATTGAAAAAAATTGATTTAAACAGCTGATTTAGTTGATTTATTACCTTTCTAACAGTCCTCGTAGTAGTCTTGGTTTTATGAGAGAAAAGTACGTCTGTCCATTGATACCTTAAAAAGCCAATTAGCTATTTAAACAACAAAACCCAAAGAGGTAACGGCGAGCTTGAAAATTGTGAACAAAGCTGAAAAAAATCTCGAAATAATTTTAACAGAAAAAAATATCGTAAAGAAATTCGCGTGTTTTAGGCGTTAACGCACTCTTTGTGTCGGTGAGGGCGTGCTAATATGCTATTGAATATTGCGCGCCTCTTCATCAAGTAAAAGCACCTTATTGGACCAACCCTTAAAAGGAATTAGAATGAGCCAAAGTAATTTTTTGAATTAAAACACTTCTATACAACGTACACGGCTATAAGTACCCAATCCCTTGGCCCGTGGTATACAAGAAAGACCGGAATAATCTGCCTCTATCACGACATTGGACTCACCCTCCCAAGCATCAGAATCACCTTCTTCTTGCTACAAAGACAACAGGTCAATACAAAGAAAATGGCTTTTAAATAAAACACAAAAAAAAAACTGCCAACGTACATCGTCAATTGAACAGTCTGTGTGATCGAACTCTTTCCAAGCATCCAATGATTCTCCATCATCCATATCAACCATATCAACCATATCTGAATCAGGTACAGAAGAAGGAGGTGGTTTTTGTAGTATAGGCAGGCTACATATGTTCACTTTAGGTTGATGTGTTTGTGGTTCTTTCTTCATCTCTTGTACTTGTTGGGTCTGAACTTGT